>OVAF01000358.1:0-42015 GCA_900406245.1 Odontarrhena argentea | reverse complement strand
CTACTGAATAGAGAGGTGCTAAGCAAGCGTTAACAGCATAATGCCTGCAGTACAATTATCCATATGAACAACCACAACAAGGTCTAAACTAAAAGCAAAGTAGAGCAAACATTTCATCAGAGGAAAAGACACTTACACACATGTCTTTGATTTCTTGTCATAATTAGAAACCATCACCGTGCAAGCACCACAACCACCTTCACCGCATCCCAGCTTTGTTCCTGTCAATCCTAAATCTAAAAGGAAACAAAAAACACTTTTGTAAGTTAAACAATACTTCATGATCGTTCAGAACAAAATGATTTCTGCTAGACCCAATAAAAATGAGCATAATCTTAGTAGATACAAACCCAATCATCTTCAAATCAAGATACCTAAGGAAGCCAGCTAGTGAATCAAACAAGTTCTATGTTTATGAAAACCAAAAATTCGTATCTGTAGAAATATTCTCTGTTTCCTATCCTCCCTAAACAGTTTTTAACCAGCATTAATTTTTAAAAATCGATACTTTATCGACTCCAAACGTCTCAATCATCTAAAAAAAAACAGAGCTTTATCGGAAACAGAGCTAGTTGAAACGCACCTCTGAGATACTCGCGAAGGGTCATATGAGCCAATCCATCAGGCAACACTCTACGAACACCATTAGCGTAAAGAATCGCCTCCACAAACTCGTCTCCGATTTCTCCATCGGTCTTCAGCGAACCCATTTCTCAATACGTGAGAAAGCTTCGTGATTTGGATTGGGATCGAGAGTGGCGAAGTTGATAACGCAAAGTCAGAGAAGCTTAACATTTGTTTCTTCTTGGAGAATTATGTAGATAAAGGAAGAACATATTGGAGAATTATGTAGTGTGGTCTTTTACTTGTCTGTTTCACCAAGCAATAACCACAAACTTTGCCTTTAATCGATTTAGAGCTTTGATCCTGTTTGCAAATCAGTTTCTTTCTCCTGTATCAAGAACCTTATATTATAATAATCTATATAGAATGCAGTGAACGAAAGTATAATATAGTCAGGGATACCTGAAGATTCTACTGTTATTCCACTTTAAACATGTTGAATAGGAACATTTGCTCAGCTAATTTATGATCCTCTTTTTGGAGGATGCGACACAATTAAATCCTCGTCCTTAACTTCAAAATCAGGAGATGCTCTCAAGAATAACGGAATGATATCCACAGTTGCCGAACATACCTGATGCAAAAAAAAAACATCTTATTTAGTTTCATCAGATAGTTCCGAGATTAAAGAAAATTTAAGCATTTTTATCTATTTTGTTCATAAACAGAAAACTAAACAAACAGAGAGATAAGAGGAAATGGAACCAATATAAAGAAGGTGGTGAACAACGGTTACTGAGTCATGCACTCCTGCTTTCCTTGATAATCGGGATTAGATGAGGAGTAGGGAAGTCAATAACTGTATAACATTATCTTTCCTATTTTTTTTTTTTTAAATGATAACTTATTCTAATTTTTCTTTAAAAAAAAATATATCTACGGTTATTCAAATATATTTATATCTAATTATTTTTACAAACTGATAATTCAAATCTGCGATCTTTTATTTTCCAAAAATAAAAACTCCCAAAATCCCTAAAAAATCTAGAATATGGAAGATTTAAAAGATAATCCTTAGATCAACATATCTGAAGGATCGTAGATTATAAACAAAAAATAGAATTATTAAATACCTTAAACCTCTCCCTTCAAATCTTCTTTGCGATCTCTCGTAAAAAATCGACGTTGATTCAACTCTCGATATATTGAATCTAAACCTCAAAATAAATATTATAAAAAAAAAAAAACTTATTTTTCAACGCCGATTTTCTTGTTACCATATTCTTTTATAAATAATGAAAAATAAATAAAGAAATAAATAAATAAAACACGATAATTGTAATTTGAAAAATTATATTAAGTGAAATCTACATATTTCAAATTACAAAAATTACACATAATTTTGGGATGATAAAAAAAATTTATAGCTAATTTTTAACCCGATTAAATATGCCTAAAATATATCATCTTATCATCTTATTTATTTTTAAAGTTAATGATATAGTAATTATTTATAAATTAAAAACTTTATAATTATATAAATTTGAATCAAAATAAATGTTATAAAAAAATATTATTTTTCAACATCGATTTTGTTGTAAAAAAAATTATAAAAAAATTGATTACAAAACATGATAAATAAATAATGAAAAATAAATAAAGAATGAACAAAACAAAAGCTGAGAATGAAGGAGAAAATGACACCTATGCAAAAAGGACACATGGCATCAAGGGAGAGAATTTCTCTACTTGTGTATTAGGGGAATTGATTAATTTTTTTTTTTTTACAACATTACTATTTGCTCATATTTTGGATGTTAATTGAATATTATTATGCATTAAATGAACTCGAATCCATGTAACATAGTGACTATAAATCACTAAGCTACAAGTTATGGTCTTATATTTTTTTTTTTTTTTGGTAGAATGGTCTTATATTTTTTGTTTACAATGATTTTAGCTACAGCTGTATTGGTTGGTGGTAATAAAAGCAATTATATCTTTATTAAGAATGTTTTTCCACATTATACTAAATCAACATTATATGTACTAACTATTAAGTGCTATCAAGCTTTTCAACTTTGAATGACTAGAGAAAATTAATAACACAAGTAATATACATAAATTTCAAAGATTATGATATGCATATTAATTATGAATATGATTTGACCAAATTGATTAAAGGAAGATTCTCATGCAATCGTCCATGGGCTTGTATTGCACTTCCGGATAGAGACAAGAAGCTTCTTCATCTTCTCCAACTTGATGATCAGTGAGACATCCTTCATAGAAAATGTGATAGAAATGTCCTAGCCCTGCTTGGTGTGAAATCTCCATGTCTACATTTATATATTGAAGCAAATCCAAAAGATTTAATTTAATGGACCTCATTTATCAAATGGCCTAATTAAGCACATGCATATAGCTGAAATTTGTTTCATACCATGTTACACTATACGAGTAGACATACCTTCAATATTGGCAAGGAAGTCTTCAGCACTAATATTGATTTTCTCCAATTCCTTTCCAGTTAGCTTCTCCCAACTCTGAACCAACTCAACTTGCGTGAGAATGTTTTCGGGAGGTCGGATATACACAGTCTTGTTCACAGTTCGTGGATCATCTAGCGTCTTTGATGTGTATTTCGCAATATCATCCTCATCCGCAAACACAACTATGTAGATAAAATGGTTAAAACTGATTAGAACAATTAATAATGGGAGAAGAAAAGTATTAAGGGTTTTTTTATTATTACCTATTACATGTCCATCTCCGTAAATCTTAACTTTTTTCTTTGGAGGAAGTAAAGTTTTCATTTGACATAAGTTTCCAGCAAAATAGGAGGCAAAACAAGCTCCAACGACGTAAGTGTAAGGAATTCCAGCATCCTCTATTGCTTTACGCACTTCCATTTTCTGATCAAATGTTTCTCGACCAGGCGGTAATGCATGTTTCATACGTGGTGGATCCATGCCAAATTCAGATGGTAAAAATCGCTAAAACAATCAATTTTTTTAGATTTTAGTCACAAATCTCTGTTTTTTTTTCTTTAAACACAGTATTGTACTAAAATATCTTGATTTGTTCCAAAGAAAATTAACGTAATACAGTTGAATAAATTAATATTCGATAAATTAATAATGATGTCTGGTCCTGGATAGATCTATGCAAAGAGTGACCCATTTTCGATTCTAAGGAAATCTTTAAATTTTCTCCTCATTGCATCTGTGGTTCCACTACGTTTTCGATTTAACAGATCGGTCCCCACAAGAAATCTAAACCTATGAATCTTACCTTAACGTTACCAGCCTCTTTGATGGCTTCGACGAGCTTAAGCTGGACAAGGATGTTATGGCTACGGAAGTGAACACCGGACATGGCTGAGACAACAACATCGACAAGTTTCACGGCAGAGACAAGGCTCTGGTGATCAGAGAAAGAAGCTTCCACAAGTCTTGCACCAAGTTTCTTGAAAGAGAGAAGAAGTTGAACTTTCTCGATGTCAAAACTAATCTCTGGTCGCTGCAAAACGTAAGTCTCGTGACCTTCAGCCAAACATGCCCTTACGATTCTCCTCCCTAAGTATCCAGTCCCTCCCACGACTAAAACTCGCGTTTTCTCGCCATGTTTTCTCTTTGACTCCATTTTTTTGGTGTTTGAAATGTATATATGTTCTCTTTATATTGTGGTGTAGAAGTGTCTCGCTACCTTGTGGTATATATATGACTCCAAACATACACATATGTGTGTTTGCACTGGATGAATTATTGTATGTGCACTGTAACACTCGTCCCCTCCTACCATCCAATCTAGTGGGTCACCCATCCTTCCATCCCTTTCATGTTCTAAATTATTGTTGACACTAAAATAACACTAGCAATACATGTTCTAGTCCAAACACAAAAATATTATATACTTTTTTACACAAAAATATGTTCTCTTTATAGTTTGGTGTAGAAGTGTCTCCCTAGCTTGTGGTATATATATACGGGAGAAAGGCCAATTAGTACCCGAACTCTTCTCAGAGGTGTTAATTAGTACCTATACTTTTGACGTGTGCCATTACGTACCTGAACTACGCAAAATCCTACTATAAGTACCCGTACTTCTCAAAATTTGTCCAAACCAACCCTTCTCCCTCAAATCAATTTTTAATTTCCAATTTTGCCTTTAATTTTCTCCTTTAAATCAATTTGTTTTTATAATTTAAACAAAACCTAGAAATAAATATTTTAAAAATGCAAAAAAATATAAAATAAATTTTAAAATGTTTTATAATATTTTATAGATTTTTAGGGTCTATAATCTAAGGTTTTTGATTCAAACCCTAAACCCTAAAATTATGAACCCTAAAAAAAACGTTTTAAACCCTAAATCCCTAAAATACAAACCCTAAAACTTTTAAAATTTAACCTAAATACTTATTAAACACTAAAACTCAACCCTACAAATTTATAACCCATAATACTAAACTTTTAAATCTTAAATGTTACAAATCAGATCGGAATACCCATTTTAAACCATAAGTATTAATTTATGGTTGAAATTTTGGGAATTTAGGGTTCTAAATTTGTAGGGTTGTGGTGTAGTATTGAATAAGTATTTAAGTTTAAGTTTTGAGATTTTATAGTTTATATTTTAGGGGTTTAGGGTTCAAAACGTTTATAAGTGTTTATAATATTAGGGTTTAGGGTTTGAATCATTAACCTTATATTAAAAACCATAAAATTCTATAAAGTATTATAAAACATTTTAAAATTTATTTTTTATTTTTTGCATTTTTAAAATATATACTTCTCGGTTTTGTTTAAATTATAAAAACAAATTGATTCAAAGGAGAAAATTAAAGGCAAAATTGAAAATTAAAAATTGATTTGAGGGAGAGGGGTTGGTTTGGACCAATTTCGAGAAGTACATGTACCTATAGTAGGATTTTGCTTAGTTGAGGTACTTAATGGCATACGTCAAAAGTATAGGTACTAATTAGCACCTCTGAGAAGAGTTCGGGTACTAATTGGCCTTTTTCCCTATATATATACATATGTCTTTACCAATATATGTGTGTTTTCTCTTAAGAAAAAGAAAAAACAAATTATTGCATATGGAAAAAAATACGTGTATGATTGATATCAATACTTTGATGCACATATTTTTTCAGTGAATATAATTTGATGAAGTAATACAATGTAATCAACAGTTAGAAGATAGTAACACTTTTGAATATTATGTGACGTAAGTAACAACAAGACTGAATGGGATTGATTAGAGAGTGCGCTGTGTGATCAGTCACAAATCACAATACAGACAATTCAACATATTGTGAACAATAATTCAAAGTTTCATCACTTCCCATTACAAAACTTATGCACCTTTGGATTCATATATAATTTGTCTTTTGACACTTCAACATATTGTGAACATAAATCAAATTGTAATTACTTTAGAGCATTTAGAGATTTACACCCTTTGTGTTTGTGGTCTATATATATTATACAAAGTAACAAATGCGCACTCTGATCAGTCCTATTCATTCTTATTGCGACTTAAATTTGTCATCCAACTTTGTTTTCAGTTTCATCCTTTCTAATTACACTATATTTCTTCGGTTTCAAACTTTTAACTCTTGTTATTAATTTTTAGAAAAACTGATTCAACAGCTTGTAACCAATCTGTCCAATCATAACCATTATTTAACTCAACCCCATTCTCTAGTTTTCCATCATTTCTAATAATCTTTATTTTAACGTCTCATAACCGCTAAAAAAAGATCTTTAACCACCTTGTTTAAACGGAGTTACCAATTAAACTTAAAGTCTCAACTCAATCATAAGTGTCTACATGACAAACATATAAGCGAAAGTGCCAATGTGCCAATATATCACTGCAGATTCAAAAAATGTGTCAACCAACGCAATCAATTCATTAGAATAACACGAGAAAATAGTTGAACAAAAGAAAAAGGGAACAATCATTGTAACATGAGAAAATATTTTAGCCAAAAAAAAAAAACATGATTTAAAAAAACTTCCAACTTATGGTATGTTTAATTAATATAAATATGGTTTAACCAAATTGATTAAAGGAACATTCTCAAGTAATCCTCCATGCGTTTGTACTTCACTTCTGGATAGAGACAAGAAGCTTCTTCATCTTCTCCAACTTGGTGATCAGTGAGACATCCTTCATAGAATATGTGAAAGAAATGTCCTAGTCCCGCTTGGTGTGGAATCTCCATATCTATATGAATCCATAAATAGAAATCAGAAAATTATATAAATTTAGTAGGCCTTATTAGGCCGAATTCTGGCCCATTTAGGCATGTAGAAATGAAAATGATTTGTTCTTAAATCTGTTACACTATGATTAAACGTACCATCAATGTTGGCAAGGAAGTCTTTTGCAGAAATATTGGTTTTCTCCAATTCCTTTCCGGTTAGCTTCTCCCAAATCCCAACCAACTCAACTTGTGTGAGGACGTTCTTGGAAGGTCGGATATACACAGTTTTGTTCACAGTTCGTGGATCGTCTAGTGTCTTTGCAGTGTATTTTGCGATATCATCTTCATCCGCAAACACAACTGAGAAAATAAAAAAAGTTAAAAAAATTAATGATTTAGAAACTTATAGGGTTGCTATGTGACATATTTGAAGTAAACAAGCATAGTGGAGGCAAATAACATTTCTGAAGAGTGTCCAAATTTTTTTTGAACTATGAACATTTTGATCTTCTTACCTTTCACATTTCCATCTCCATAGATATTAACTTTTTTCTTCGGAGGAAGTAAAGTTTCCATCTGAGATAAGTTTCCGGCAAAATAAGCGGCAAAGCAAGCACCAACGACGTAAGTGTGAGGAATTCCAGCAGCCTCTATTGCCTTACGCACTTCCATTTTCTGGTCGAATGTTTCTGAACCGGGCGGTAATGCATGTCCCATTCGTGATGGATCCATACCAAATTCAGATGGTAAAAACCGCTAAAACATTTAATTTTTAAAATTTTTAGTCAAGAATAAATAATCATTCAAACATAAATAAAAAGTAGGAGTTGTTTCAAAGATTATGTTAGGTTTGCATATAATATGTGTATATGGGTCCTATAACTTGCGTTTACCAAACCCTCTAGATTGTGTGGTTCCTTACGTTTATTTTCTTTTTAAAGATTAACATCACAAGTTTATAAACCTATCAATATTAACCTTAATGAATTTTTACCTTAACGTTACCAGCCTCTTTGATAGCTTCAACGAGCTTAAGCTGAACAAGAATGTTATGGCTACGGAAATGAACACCTGACATGGCTGATACAACAACATCAACTAGTTTCACAGCGGAAACAAGACTCTGATGATCAGAGAAAGAAGCTTCAACAAGTTTTGCACCAAGTTTCTTGAAAAAGAGAAGAAGTTGGACTTTCTCAATATCAAGACCAATCTCTGGTCGCTGCAAAACATAAGTCTCGTAACCTTCATCCAAACATGCCTTCACGATTCTCTTCCCTAAGTACCCAGTTCCTCCCACCACCAAAACGCGGGTTTTCTCGCCGTATTTGCCTTCTGATCCCATTTTTTGCTTTCTCTTTGTTGGATATATGTTTTCTCTTTATGTTTTTGGTACAAGAGTCTTTGCTAGTTTGTGGTATATATAGGACTAGAAACATATACATATGTGTGTGTGCGCACCTAATGGATTATTGTATGCATTGTAAGTCAAGATACTGAATTTACCAAATACAAAAAGTTATTGAAATGATGCCAATGGAAGCAAATACGTGTATGTTTTATATCTAAATATTATATGCAGATTTTTTGAAGATGAATAAGTAGGTAAACAAATTCATATATACCTTTATTTGCTTATTTTTAGTGAATTAATAATATGTAATATACAGTTAGTAAATACTCACTTATTGTGAATATATTATCTAATAAATAAAAAAATATCATATATATATATATATGTATAAAATATTATGGTTTTTATGTTCATCCTTATATGTATATATAATACAGTATGTGTTTTGGTGGATTTTTGGGAAAATACTTTAGAACAACTGTCATGCCTTTCTCTGGAACTTTGAGATAGATATTGTTTCTCTGGCCTCTATTTTTTAAAAGAGATAATTTGGCAGTTTTAGTATACTTTTGATGAAATTTTATAACTAATTATGAAATAATTTTGTTTTGGCTTCTTTGAGAGAATATTTATTTCAATTGATATCCCAAACCATGGTCAATCTTTTTATTATATTTTAATATTATTTTTAATAACATTTGGACCACAACTAATCTCACCATGCATTAATCTATTTCTACAAGATATAAATTAAAAATTTCAATTTATGTGTGATAGTGCATATTTTAAGTGAACTTATATATGTCACTAAACTACCGTACTTCACACATGATCAATCTATTATTCGTGTACAAATTTCTTCTTTCTTTTACCGAAATGGTAAACAATAAACATAACATATACTCTGACACTCCTATATACTAAAAAGAATGTACAATACAAAAATTACATTTTTACTATTTAAACCATCCTCGGTAACCAAAACATTCATTCACAAACATTACGCCATTTTGTTTGAAAGTCTATGTAGATGTATATTCAAACCATTACATCATCTTTTCCAATGTTAATTTTCAACGATTACAAAGCTTCCCTTGACCGTTGTCTATTTACATCTAATATACAGATAAAGTTTATTACATCATCAAATCTTGAACATTTGTTCTTTTGTAAAATACAGATCGCAGATTCAAAGGTGCATTTAAGTTTTGAAGTAGGGAGTAATGAAAGTTTGAATTATTGTTCACAATATGCTGAAGTGTGACCCACACGGCGCACTCTAATGAGTCTCATTCAATCTAATTGTGACTTACGTTTGTCATCAAACTTTGTTTTCAGTTTCATCCTCTTTTTTGCACAATATGTTTCTTCAAATTCAACCTTTTAACTACTGGATTGAATTATTCTTGGCAAGCAAATAATTGTCAATTGTCGATAGTTCACCTAATATAGACATTTATCATATAAAACAGAAAAAAATAATATATGTTATGTTTTTACAATGAAAAAAATTAGTTATTCAAGATTAGTTTGATATGTTTTCTAAATGTCGAGCGTTGTGAATGTGATTTTTTGAGTTTTTTTTAATCAACCATGTATGGAGTACAATTGGCCGGCTCATTAATTTAAATCATGCATAATGCAATTTGTAGAGTTAATAGTACCAAAAAAAAAAAAAAATATATATATATATATATATATTTACATCTTTTAGGTATATTGGAACGTACATAATTTCAACAAAATTATATTTTTAAGTTCTTATCATTGTTATTCTTACTATACATCACGCATGAATTCCCCTTAAAAAATAAGTGATGATACTAGTCAAAATGATACAAGATGTTTATGAATCTCCCATTAAATGTATAATAATAGGGAACTCTTATTTAAAATCAAAAGAAAATGGCAAAGTTTACCTGCCTTTATTTCAAAGCGGGATTGTGGAGTGTGAACAACGAATTACTATAATATGTAATCAATCTAAACATTATAAATAAAATATGATAGGAAGATAAAAAGAAGAAATTATGACAAGTATATAGATGTGTGGTTTGGTTGTCAAATGAAAAGAAAGAAACAGAGGGTTGGTAAGCACCACCGCCATGGTCGTGTAAAAGGAGTCCATGTGTCAAGGATTTTGTGTTCTGTCTTAATGTCAAACTAATAAAATATTAGATGAAACTGAAATTTGTGTAATTGTGACAGCCAATAGCATTTTATAATGATGGTTTTACATAAAGTTTTAGTGATTAACTTTAACGCAATATTCAAGATACCGCTAGAGATTAGTTGGATGTTTGATATTCACCTACACCTCAATTAATCGATTTGTTTTTGTTTTTGTAAGTATTTATATATGCCTATGTATATCTTTTGACGTTGAAAAATTAATTAATTAATTAATGAAAAAGATTGAAAAATATACCTACTGTGTGTCTGCGCCGGATTAGTCCTTGATACTATTACTGAGCAGATATTTAATCTGGCTTTTATTAATGTTTTGATATATTGACTTGATTCCTTTTTTTGGGATAAATTCTTGAAACTAGTTCACATATTTTTTTTATATATTAGTTGGTGAATGAGAACTACTGGACGATTGCTTATGTTTGAGAAGAGCATGACGTAAATAATTTGAAAACTTGTGTTATTTTTGGTTCTGTTATACTTCCTTGTTTAAAAACTAATTTAGCCAGTTTATTATTACACAAAAAAATGTATATATACTGAGATTTTTTAGGAAAAATGAATTTATGAAAATAGTTTCAGAAAGAGTGTCATTTTGGACTCATGTTGTATTAAGAGTATCGTTTTTTTTTTAATTTAATTTTTAACATTAATTTTCAAATTTAATTTTGAAAATACAAAAAATCAACTCATTTAAAAAAATATTATAAATTTTTAATATAATTTTTTAATCACTGTACATATATATGATTAGAATTATATTTTTTGTAAAATGGATAAAGTAATTTACATGCTAAATGTTGAATCTGGCCTTTAACCGGTTTGAGTTTATATGTACAATATTAGAAAGGAAAGAAATCGTTACAACATTGACTAAGTCAGTGGTAGCTAAATGAAAGAAAAGTTTTAAATCTTCTCGAAAGCATGCATGTTTGAACTTATTTACAATGCAACTCAAATGTCAAAACACCACATCTTATTATGACTTTTAAACTTATATAGATATTACTAAATTATTATTAAAATTCAACTAAAGTTGTTGGAACTTGAAAGTTAGATTAAGTAATGAACTTTCTAGACGGCAAAAGAAATCGAAAAAACAAAAGGCAATGGAACTTTGTAATTTCTATTTCTCCATCTCCATGTTTGTCACTTGTCCTCTACCAAAAGTTGAAGACATAATCATGGGCTGAAGTTCGATGGGAAGTGTATGAATTGGACTTATGAAACCCAAATCGGTATTATAATGGGCCTTATTACTGTGAAAGAATGTAAAGCCCAAATCCTAAATAGTGTCGTTAATAGAAATACAAACTCAATAATGACAATAAGAAAAAGCATTACAATAATAATAATAATAATAAAAATTCAAGTTACATCTTATTTTTTTTAAAACATAATGCTGTTTATTTGATTGATAAAATCTTTTGCAAAAACGTAAAATCTAAGAGGATAGTTTTTTAATACTAGTATTCCTTTTTTATTTAATAGTTAGTCACAATTTACCATAATAATCCAAAAGACATTTCATATATTAAGAAAAAAAACATTTCTTATATTACGAAGAATCAACATTTATGCAGCTCATTCATGATGTACAATCCATGAACTAATATTAATGTCATTGCCACGCTTTGAAGTTTAAACTATGACATTTGATAAAATGAAAAAAACCTAATTAAGAATATAAAATAGTTTTCCAAAGTTTCTACCAACGTACAAAATACAACATTACTCTTTTTTTGAATCTACTAATAGTGATTGTGTTGAAACTGCCTTTAACAACCTTAGTTATATTTACCGATGATAAATTATTATTTTTTTTTCCCATTGTAATAAAACCAAAGTATAACCTTAACTGTACCTTTGAACCAAATAAAAAAAACAAAAACTAGTCTGTATTCTCATAAAGCTCCAACAGAACCCACTACTAGGGCCTAAAGCCAATCCCATAGCGTAATATTGTTTCCTTCCTTTTTCTCGGCTCCAAAGCAGTCTGAATACCATCCTCACGTATCCCTAGGTCTCCTTCTCCCTTATACCCCATTTTCAACATAAGTTTATACCCAATGCCACTCATTTTCAACTTCTGAATTCTCCTGACTGTACTCATTAAATCCAACCAAAGTGTTAGAACCTTATGCAGGAAGAATAAGGTTATATCAACAAACGAAATTTTTTTTTTTTTTAAAAAGGATACAAAGATATATGAAAATGGATTAGTTCCCTCATTCACACTTAATATTCAAAAATTAGTTGCAATCTATATAATTATTTATCATTACCAAAAAAAAAAATCTATATAATTATTTATTGTCCCTTGTTTATTTTATTTTTTTAGAATCTCATAGGATACCTGTTACAATACTTTCTAGATCAAAATTTATCTGTCAATTAAAAAAGGAATCAGATAAAATTTCCCAATTTGAGTATACTTCTGACATAAAAGAGGAATTCATCAGCCACCGTTAGATCAACAACATGTAATTTACAGCCGTTGCTTATAATGTCTCACACATTAAAGCTGTCTTTCTATAAATAGAATTTAAATTTTCATTTCTCTTTTAAAAAATATTTTTTTTTCCTCTCTTCTGGCTGATAAAGCGGGAAACTTTGGGAGGATATCGTGCCGGTAAATTCGCCGGGAAGTTTGACACCACCGGAAAATCCACACGCCGGCAATTCTGGGTTTTAATTGTTTCGCCGTCTCCCCTTTGTTTTGCTGTCTTTCGTTATTAGATTGGGATTGAACCAAAAACCCTAAAGTTTGGATTTTTGGGGTGAAGATCAAAATGGAGGCTCGAGGATCTCCTGATCAGGAAGATGATCGGATTGTGAGAGTCAGAGAGGCTTTGATGTGTCCCGACGGGGAAAAATTCGAGGGTTTACGAACGGCGAAGTTTTTGAATTACACAACGACATCGATCGATGATGATGTGTTTGAGCTTTCTTTGGATGCCTTTGCTCCGGTGAGATCTGCGGTGAAGGTAACATTTTCCGGTTGGGGTTCTCCGTCGATGAATTGGGTCGAGTGGGTTAATGCGATGGGGGAGTTACACGGTACGGTGTGGAAGAAAGCTGGAGTTTTTGATGCGATTATGGCGTCTAGATATCAGATTAAGAAAGAGGAGGATTTGATGATGGCTTTGGTTGAGAAATGGTGTGTTGAGACGAACACGTTTGTGTTTCCGTGGGGTGAAGGGACTGTGACTTTGGAGGATATGATTGTTCTTGGTGGGTTCTCTGTGATTGGGAACAATGCTTTGGCTCCGATTAAACGAGAGGGGATGAAGGAAGTGGAGGAGAAGATGAAGGAGAAGAAACGGGAGATTGAGGCTGATTCCGGGAAGAAATGTTGTGTTGGGTCTTGGATGAAAGAGATGATGACTTCAGGGAATGAGATTGAGCATGAGGCGTTTATGGTTTCGTGGCTTTCGAGATTTGTGTTTCCTAATTCGGGTGATTTGTTGAGGGAAAAGTTGTTTCCGGCTGCGATTCAGTTGGCTAATGGGGTTAGGTTGGCTCTGGCTCCAGCGGTTTTGGCTGGGATTTATAGAGACCTTGGTGTTTTGAAGGAGTGTCTCTCTGGTTATAGTGAGAAAGACGCGGTTGTGGTGAAGTCTCCGTTTCAGTTTGTGCAGGTTTGGGCTTTGGAGAGGTTTATGGAGTTATGGCCACCTGGTCAGCCAAGCCAGCTGAAGCATAGTGAACCACGGATAGCAAGGTGGCATCATCATGGTGGCAGTCAGGATGTGTATGGTTACCCTGAGAATGTGAGAGCGATTTTGGACTCTGCAAAAGAGAGGTTTGACTATCGTCCGTACACAAAACCTCTGAGCAACTTCAAGTTCCCAAAGTTTTATCCGGAAGATGACTGTTGGGTTTCTGTAGGAAGCGATGAGAACATTGTAGCATTTGGTCGATGTTTGAGGTTCTCCAAACTGGTTGGTTTAGATTGCATTGAACCTTATTATCCTCACCGTGTGGCGTTGCAGTTTGGTTACGATCAGGATGTTCCTGGCGTTGTTCCAGTTCCAGCTAGAATGGAGTCGCCGGAATTGGCCTGGAAAGATTATATCCGCCCTATTTCTGATGAAATGTTGTACATTCCTGCTCGGCTCCACGAGGCTGATGTTACAGTTGGATACATTAGGTGGTGGAAGCTTTCTGCTGCGATTTTGCAGGCTGAGGCTAAGAAAATTTCCCAAAAACTTCTGGCTTCACCTCCGAAACCAAAACCTGTGAGTACACCAGCTGCTGTAACGACAACAACAAAGGCATCATCTATTTCCTCAGGGCAGTGGAAAACATCAGGTGCAAAAGCTGAGGGAAAAGATCAAGAACTGGTAGAGAAGACGGAAATGGAGACAAAGACAGGGACTTCTGTTACGGGATCAAGGATCGAGGTAAATAAAGAAAATGGCTCAGAGCAAACAACTAAGCGGCCCGTAAAGATGCCTGAATGGGTCCAGAGATCACCATCCAGGCTGACAAAGAGCCTTAGTAAAAGTTCGGAAAGAGCAGCGGATAATGCTAAGGATCTTAAAGGAGCTCTCAAGGAATCAGGTGGAACAAAGAGTCATGCCCATGTAACATTTCAGCTTCCTGGTTCATCGCCCGGTAGATCTCCATCCAAGGCGCCTACGCTTTCACCAAAGCAAACTGGTAAAACGACGTCCTCTCAATGTAAACGTCTCATTGTTGATTCATTTGTTCCTGGATTAACTTCTCGCCGTTTTGAGCAGATTCTCCTGTAAAAAAACCGAGAAGGTTACCTCGCGTAGCAGACTTGGCCAGACCATCGAGTTCATCTCCTCGGGTTCCAAAACTTACATCATCTGCTTCTCTTTCTCCCAAGCGAGATAACTACATAAAGAACCACAGTACGCCAAGCCCGCGAGTCTCGAAAGAACTGAACAAGTCATCATCTTTTTCTGGTTCTCCATTTAAGAGAAAGAAGTCACCAAAATCTCCTGAAGATGTTAACTCGCCTGGTCAGAAAAATTCCCCAAGCCCGCGAGCTTCAAGAGAATCAAACAAGTCACCATCTTCTTCCACTTCTCGTTCTATAACGAGTAAGAAGTCACCAAGATCTCCCGAAGTTGTCAATTCACGTGATAACAACAACTCCCCATGCCCGCGAGTTCCAGCTGAACAGAACAAGTCATCTGGTTCTCCTTCTTCAACGAGCAAGAAGTCACCAAAACCTCCCAAAACCATTAACTCGTGTGGCTATTCATCATCTGAAGAAAATTCTGTTTCCAAGAGAAGTACTGACAAAACCATCACAGTGTCCAAAGAAGAAGAATCACCAAGAAAAACGCAGCCCCATATCAGTGAGACCAATGTGAAGTTCCTAGAAGAGATGGTGACTTTGAAACAACACGTTGATGAAAGTGGTGAAGTGACATACCATATACCAAAACAACAGTTTGAAGATCTAAGCCAAGGGGTGCAAGATGTTCTACATGATCTCCAATCTATTAAATCTGCATTGAACATACAAAACGATGATGAATAGATCCTAAATCTTCCACTATTACAACAATGACTACTTTTTGTTCATTACTCAGATCCTACAATACTCTGAAGACCCAAAAAAAAGGGTTGCACACAACAATATAATGTAAATTCCAAAAAGAGACCATGTTACACAATTTTTTTCTATAATCAATAGCAACATCTTTTCAACAAAAAAAAACCCCTTTATGACCTTTGAATAAATCTAATTAGAGAGCTATAATGATAAGAAAATAATGAAAATTTATAAAATCATTAAGATCTCTCAGATGCTCCCACGTGAGAGGAAGTGTTCAATTTAATCTTTTGGTTCCATCATTGTCCTATTATTACTCTCTTTTTATTATCCTTCAAAACCCAAATCCCCAAGAAAGGTCTTACTGTATTTTTCTCCATTTTGATCCAAATTTTACCTTCTCTGAGAAAAATGAAAAAAGTTTCGTTATTGATCTATAGTTTTGTTCTTTGAGTTTTGTTGTGTTCTGTCTCTTAGTTTCTTTCACGTTTTTCACTCTTCCAGGGGAACCTGAAGTTTCTAGCTAGCTTCAGAGTTTGACCAATTTTGTGTCTTTTGTTCTCTTTTTCTCTCTCTATCTCTCGTTTTCATCGACGAATCTGACTCTTTTTGTTAAGAACCTGTGATCGAAATCTGATCTCCAGGGTATATATTCTTCTCTTATAATATGATTTTAAGATTTTTGGATTGTGGGTTATGGAATCTGAAGCTAAAGAACTGATCTTTATTGAGTTTTGTTAATCAGGAATTTTTGAGATTAAAGATGGGATCTTTTAAAGGTCATGCTTTGCCTGGTACATTGTTCTTAGTGGTTGGAGTTTGGCATATATGGAGCTCGGTGGTTCGATTCATATCGAATCCTAAATCGTTTCGTGTTCGAGTTTGGCATCCTGTTCCTGGTTTTAATGATAGGATCAAGTATTTGGAGCTCTATGTTGTCACAATTGGATCTTTTGTTGACTTGTGTATTGAGTTTCTCTACTCAACTCATCTCAAGTTCTTTGTTAACGGTGTCTTGAATCCTTCTCATATGAATGATTTCGAGCATTCCGGGATGCTTCTCATGTTCTTTATACTCGGGTTTATCGCTTTGCTCTCAGAGAAAACAAGGTATTTTGATGTTTTTGGTTGATGATGCTATTTATGATAAGGGTAGTTATTAGATTGGATCTTTGGGATGTTAAGAGGAGATAATAAATGCGTTCTTACTTGGATTTGGATGAAAAAAAGAAGTAGAAATGTACTTAGAACAATTTCTTTCACCTTTTTAAGTTATTAGTTGACTCTCAATAGTGGTTATTAGTGGTTCTAGACTTGAATTTTTGATAAATAAAAACCCTGAAAATGGATCTAGATTCATGAAGATTAGTATTTAGCTTTGAAGTCAGGTTGTATAGGTGATCCTGAGAATTCAAAAGTAATTTACAAGTGATTCTTGATTTTATTGATTTCATAAAAAGATTTACCATTATGCTTTCTTTATGTGATTATAGGTTACTACCTCTGCCTCAAGAAGCTCTCTGTCTAATTGCTGCAACAGCTTTTACAGCAGAGTGTCTTCTTTTCTTCTTCCACTCCACAAGCCACAAAGGTCTAGAAGGTTATTACCATCTTCTCCTCGTTTTTCTGATCGCTCTCTGCGTTATCTCCTCAATCGCAGGAGCGATTTGCCCAACAAGCTTCCCTGTAGATCTATGCAATGGCATTGCAATGACTCTTCAAGGCCTCTGGTTTTATCAGACAGCTTTCACTCTCTATGGTCCTATGATGCCTCAAGGCTGCGGTTTGAAAGGAAATTCTGTCATTTGCAGATCAGCCGATTCTGAAGTTTCTGGAGAGTTTCTGGCTAATTTTCAGCTCTTCTCTTTGGTTCTTGCTGTTCTTGTCTGTGTTGTTGGATCATATGTATTTGCTGCTTCAAGATTTAGAGTGAGTAGGTGAAAGATTTTCAGAAGTTAAAATTTAGGAATTTTGTTGTTCTTTCTTCTTTCTTTGTTGCTGAGTTGTTAAGAGGATTAGTCTAGATTTTCGATTACAGAAAGAAATTACTCAATGTTCAAGAAAGTAGAAAAAACTATTGTTCAAGACCTTTATGTGAAAGGGACACAGTTGATTACCATTATATGAAAGAAATTGTTCTCGAGAGTTTTTTCACTTTCCATGACATTAGAGACTCAAATCAAACCATTTATCGCAAGAGTACATATAAAGTATAACCCCAAAGCCTCAAAATCTCTGACTTCACCTTGCGTCGAAGCAAGTTAAAGATTATAAAGATAGAGAAGAGCTAGCTCCATTGTGGCTCGATAGTCTGATTGCAACCTCTCTACAGGTATTTGATCATACCCCGACCTTCAACACTCACTTTTGTTGCTTGTAATCGCTTCTTCTTTGTTCCTTTTAGCTGCTGCAGTTTCTTATTCATCTGCAGTTCAGAGCAAAAGAGAGTATAAGAGCCTGAGTGTAGATGATTCAAGACCAGATCAATAATTTGATTGCGTGTCTGTCTGTGAGAGAGGATAATGGTAAAACCGTAAAAGTATTAACCTTGACTCGACGCTGGTCCTGTGAAACCTGTTTTGCCCGAGCTCTGACCTCATCCGGGTCAATCTTCGATTGAGGACGGATCACAAAGTCCAATGGGGTTGCTTCTGGCCTCATGGTCATCTGCCTATCTCCCCTTGAACTCTGGCCCGAAGTCAGACCAGATTTACGCTCCCTGCATATTTACCAACAAACAATGAGAGTGTTAAAAAAACCTTACTTTCTAAGAAGTTCATAAGTATATCCAAATTTGGAAGGGTTTTTCCATACCGAATATCCAAGTCAAAGTCACCATCTCTGGACTCCATTGTCGGAGCTTTGTTGATAGGTCTATGTGAATCCCAAAGCAGAACAAGAAGAGAAGCTATGAATCAGTATATGAAATGTGAATACTAAGAGGGTGAAACCGGTAATAATAGGTTTGGGAATTTACTTCTTCACTGGTGGCCGTCTATAGGGCAGCCTATCTTCATCATGATTTCTCATGTCTTCAAACCTAGTACTCTTGTTGAAAATTGGACGAGACTGCAATATCAAGCATGGAGTAAGCAAATGGATGGATTCTGAGTCAAGGGACTGGAGCAATTGAAAAAAGCTGTTTACCCATTTATCAACCAGATCCTTAGCAAGTCGTCTGTTTGAATTAGTTTCCTCGTCAGACTTTGATAAGAACATAATGACCTGCCAAAAATCAGAACAAATGTAAGTGTTCAAGGGGTTAACTCCGACCTACCAACTCATCATTTTGCATCAGGTGGTGTATATTAACCTTTCCAAGCCCACTCTTTTTCAATTGCTCCCTTCTATCGTACTGGTCCAAGTCAATCGGGAACTGCAAGACATAATCAGGAACTGATAAAGAGGCTAGATTTGGTCAATCAGGCAGAACTATCTACAGAAAGAGAGGTGCATACATCAGTAAGAACCCTTAGAATAGCTGCACGGATGTTTATATTTGGCAAGCTTCCATCTGGAAGAGGCTCAAGCCAATTCTTCAACAGAGTTAGAACTCCATGGTCCAAGAATTCTGTTTGAAGCTGCTTCCTGGAAAAAGGCAGAATGTGGGATATTACAAAACGATAATCAGAAAGAAACTGTATAGGATAACGGTAAGTTAGTAACTTACTTTCCAAGAACATCGGTAAGAAGGTTAAGCTTCTTAAGCTTGTTGATAGCAGGCTTCCCTTGTCTATTTAGTTCTGCATCTTCCTCAGCAGTAACCTCGAGCTCAGCCATAACATTCTCGACCAAAAGCGCAATTTCGGCAGGATTCTTTTCAACCTTTTTCTTTTTCTTCCCCATTTTGAAAAGGTTATTTACCTCATCATCATCCTCACCCTCCTCTGCCTGATTTGTGCATAAAATAAGCATTATGAGTCATCAAACAAAACCTAGATCTAGAGATGAACACTGAAGGTATTACTACTCAGAACCTGAGGATAATGGGTTGGAGAGCGGTCTCCAGCGTCACCTCCATACCTCTCAGAAGGATCCACACCAGTATCGTCAATGAAATTATCGTCGTCCATAGTCCTAACACCTTCTTCATCATTCTACAACAGAAACAAAACACTTTCAGTAAGCGAAACATGAAGAACCAAAATACAATCTCGAAAGCATCAACCAACCTCTGGGTTATGTGCAATAGAATTCCACATCTCATTAATCTCTTCAGATTTCCTCTCACTACGGCTTGGAAACTTATGCCTCTTCTCCTTCCCACTACTTCTCTCTTTATCCTTCTTCCTTTTCCTACCAACCTTATCATCATAATCCGCACTACCTCCTCCTCCTCCTCTTCCTCCCATATACTCATCAAACTCTGCATCCTCCACATCCTCATCGATCAACTCAGGAATTTCAATAGCTTCCTTCCCACTAGAAGCTTTCTTCACCAACCTTTTCCTCGGTTTAACTTTATCATTATCATAAACAGGAGTTTGTGACCCTTCACCATCCCAATCCGCTATATCATCAGCTAAGTTATCATCCAAATCCTGAATTGGCTCTGTAGATGGCTCACGATCATTTCCATACTCTTCCTCGTCGTTAAAGTCCATCAATGGCTCCCCATCTACATCACGATACCTAAAAAAACAATCAAACAAAACCTTCAAATCAACAGAAGAACTAAATTTTAAGGTTGCCCATGAAATCAAATACTCATTTTAATTCGAAATTTGACGAAATCGAGAAGCTCGATCTCGTTAACCCTAGATTTGATCGAAATGGAAAGGGATGGTTTTTCTTCTAAACAGTAGAGCTAAATGAAAAATTGAAGATTAAGGAGAAGAACTTACGGATCATCTTCGAAACCCATTTCTGCTTCGGTTCGAGGAAAGGATTCAACAGAGAGAATTGAGAATAGTGGTGATTCGAGTTGTCGAGAGGAGGAAGGAAGGAAGAAAATGTATCGTTTCCTTATGGGAGATTTTCAACGGTCATGATTGAAGGATGATTAACAGATCAGATCATGCCACGTCATCGATTCTAGTATTGACTTTGTAGTGTGTTTAGGAAAGTCAATCTCTGTAGTCAAAACTCAAAAGAATCAATCAAAATGCATTAAATGGTAAAAGTTACTATACACTAAACAAAAGTGAGGAGCTATACTCAAAATTAGTTGTGTTTAATCCGACCACAAAAGTAGTTAAGTAAACTGTTAAGCAAATCATTATCTATATGTTCGGAATAAATCTAATCATCTATGAACGAGTAATCGTGGATGGTGAAAATATACTATAACACTTGTAATCAAAAGAAATCTAGATCTTTTTTATTAACGTTTTGTAATCATGGATAGTGGTGAAAATATACTATAACAATTTTAATAAAAAAATAATTTAGATCGTTTTGATTAACGTTTAGCACATAATTACTCGTACCATTTTTTCATGCGACGACAATCCAAAACAGTTAATTGGTTGTGTTGATTAACGTTTAGCACATAATTACTCATACCATTTTTTCATGCGACGACAATCCAGAACAGTTAATCGGTTGTGTTTTTAATTTTTTTTTTTTGAAATGTGACTCATTTAAAAAAATTGGAAATTCTCTGAACATTTAAGTCAAAGAAAAGATTTTTAATCATGTACAATAAGAAGTTTGCTTATGATGCTTAAAGATTATAGAAGGTAATATAAAACAAACAATTAATCTTCAGTATCCTAGTGAGTAGTGACTAGACTATTTACCAACAAGTTTGCTTATGATGCTTAAAGATTTTTCTTTTGAGCATTTTTTTTGACACGTCACGTAAAAAGTAGGGTGCAAAATGGCTCTTTAGTTTTTATCGGGGCAATTTCACAAATAAGATCAGATTTGGGTAAAAATTAGAAAACAATTATATTCCCTGTCAAGCCCACGCATCTTCCTCTCCTTCCTCGTCACAATCAACGACACGAACCAATCACCAAAACTATACCTTCCTCCATTGATTTTAACAATTTCTGCAAAATCAAAGCATTTTGATTCATCACGCATCTCTAGTTTGATCAGATACCTCCAAAATCACCGATTTTGAGGTATTTTTCTGCAGATCCCAAAAAAATACACAAATGTTAAGTTTTTGGGGTGTAGCTCCTCTAGGGTTCTTAAAGATTGTATTTTTGTCAAAAAAATTTTCTTTTTTATTTGTGTTGTCGTCTCCAATTGGCTACACCATTGTTTACTAAAGGTTTGTGCATGCTGAGAAGACAAAATGTGATCTTTTTAGCGTCTGGGTTTATTAGTAGATTTGCTTTGGAACTTTATTGATGAATGCTCAGGGAGAGAAACCTGATATGAATTGTCGTGTGTGAAGCTTTTGAGTGGTTGTTTAGAAGCTGGTGAATGTGAAAATGGGAAGCAGTGAGATGGAGAAATCGGGTAAAGAGAAGGAACCGAAGACTCCTCCTCCTCAGCCGCCTTCTTCTTCTTCAGCTCCTGCTACTTCACAGGTTTGAAATGTTATGAATTTGATCTAGGTATATGTTTGTTAGTGTCATGCTTTAGTCTTTAATGTTTCTGTCTGTTTTTAGGAACCTTCTTCTGCTGTGAGTGCTGGAACGGCTACACCAGATTGGTCTGGTTTCCAGGTTTGAAAGCAGATTTCTTTGTCCTTGTTCTTTCTTGTATTTAGGTAATATTTGGCTCATCTTTGTATTGTTTAACAGGCTTATTCTCCTATGCCGCCTCATGGTTATGTGGCATCGAGTCCTCAACCTCACCCTTATATGTGGGGGGTTCAGGTAAGTCGAATTTTTTTTTTTTTTTTTTATCTTAGATGCTTTTGAGCTTTCTTTGGAGCTTCAGGGGCTTATATGACGAGTCACTTTTGCTTTTAATTGCATACTCTGGAAAATTTTATCGTGGTCACTCACTTGTGTAGATTCAATTAGATTAATTTTGAGTAAATATAAATAGTATGATTAATGAATCTAACATCAACTTAAGAAATATTGGTTTTTGTTCTGGTAGCATATGATGCCTCCTTATGGAACTCCGCCTCCTCATCAGTATGTTGCGATGTATCCTCCAGGTGGCATGTACCCTCATCCTTCAATGCCTCCGGTACTGCTACAGCTTAGATCCCCGGTTATGTATTGAAACTAGTGAAATGTTTATGAAATCTCGGTTGACATTTTGTTTGCTGCAATAGGGATCTTATCCGTATAGTCCCTATGCTATGCCTTCTCCTAATGGAATGGCTGAAGCTTCTGTGGGTTTTTTTTTTTTTTTTTTTTTTTTTTTTTTTTTTTTTCTCATTAGGTTCTGGCTCAAATGGAATTGTTGACTTGAGGAATGTTTTTTGGACTCAGGGAAATACCGGAAGCGGTACTGAGGGTGATGCTACTAAACAACCTGAAGCGAAGGAAAAGTTACCAATCAAAAGATCAAAAGGAAGCTTGGGAAGTTTGAATATGATTATTGGAAAGAACAATGAGACTGGGAAAAACTCAG
The DNA here is from genome assembly GCA_900406245.1 of Odontarrhena argentea. Classification (NCBI taxonomy): domain Eukaryota; kingdom Viridiplantae; phylum Streptophyta; class Magnoliopsida; order Brassicales; family Brassicaceae; genus Odontarrhena; species Odontarrhena argentea. The sequence continues at coordinate 18,666 of OVAF01000358.1, read as the reverse complement.
GAGCGTCAGCTAATGGAGCGTGTTCTAAAAGGCATGTGACTTTATGATTGTATGAAATCGAATTCGTGCTGGCATACTGAAATCTTTTAGACTTATAATACCTTATGCTAATGTCGTTGTTTGATAGATTTGCTGAAATTGGCAGATTTCTGTTTTTCGGTTTTGCAGCGCTGAGAGTGCCTCTGATGGTTCAAGTGAAGGAAGTGATGCAAATTCTCAAAACGTAAGCTTCTAGCAATTCACAAAATCATTTAAGTTGGTCAATGTTGAGTTGAAATGACTCAATTTTTTATTTTTTCACATGGATCTTAAGATATTATGAATGTGATCATGCTACTGATTTGATTTTCTATGCGATTTTTGTAGGACTCTGGTTCTAGACACAACGGGAAGGATGGTTGGTTTATTCTCATCTCTTGTAATGTGAGGACCTAAATATTGAAATCTGCGGATTCATAGACTACTCTGTCTTTCAGGTGAAACAGCTTCAGATGGTTCTGCCCATGGACCACCACGTAACGGAAGTAATCTACCGGTAAACCAGATAGTCCCAATCATGCCAATGTCGGCTACAGGTGTTCCTGGCCCACCAACAAATCTAAACATCGGAATGGATTATTGGAGCGGTCATGGGAATATTTCTACAACAGTTCCTGGAGTTGCAGTAGATGGTTCCCAAGCACAACCGTGGATACAGGTTTGTGTAAATATGTCCTCTTCTTCTCATTGTTTACGGTTTTTAATACACTGTGTTTGTTTATTTTGTGAATTAAGGATGAAAGAGAGCTTAAGCGACAGAGACGAAAGCAATCAAATAGAGAATCTGCTCGTAGATCCAGGTTGCGTAAACAGGTATAACATTAACAAATTAAAAAACCGCTCTAAATATGTCGATTAGAATATGAATGATCAAAAGCCTTTTTTGTGTGTGTTCAGGCGGAATGTGATGAGCTGGCACAGCGAGCAGATGTGTTAAACGGAGAGAACACAAGTCTTAGAGCAGAAATCAACAAGCTTAAAAGCCAATATGAAGAGCTTCTTGCTGAAAACAGCTCTCTCAAGGTAAATTGCAATCAAGACTTTCTTTGCCAGACCCATCAACTTGCTTGAAAATAGATTGAAAAGTTTCCTTTTTTTTCTCTTACCCGTTTTTGCAGAATCGATTTTCATCATCCCCACTACTTGAAGGAGGAAACTTGGACAAAAACGGTCAAGAACCAGAGACCAACACACATCAGGAAGTTGCAGAGACCACTCATGGCTCTAACAACAACTCAGCCTGAAGTATTAACAGTTTTATGTAATTTTAGGGACCTGAGTTTGTTTCCTTCCGATTCAGTAACTTTAAAGTACCAAGTTAGGAGTAAGAAGTAAGGAGAGAATACTATCGTATAACAAACTGTGTATATCTTCTTCTTTTAGTGTTAAGAATTTGAGACCTTTGTCTTTGTTAAAGATACTAAAATAGATTTACTCGCATTTTGGAATGTGTTTGTGTTGGTCTCAGTTGAACATTCCCATTTTTGAAAAGCCGGAAATTAATTTTAAGATAAATTGCAAAAAACAATCACAAGATATCTCTGTTTCTGCTGACCAAAAAAAAAAAAAATATATCTCTGTTTCTTAGAACAGATTTGACAAAAAAAGAAAAGAAATATAGCTTCACAAGAAATATCTTAGTTCTTTTTTGTTTTTATATCAACAATTGTACATTAAGTTGAACACAGTCATCATTTCATATTAATCCAAATACAGTAGCTATGATGATTATATTATTTCATACCGCTACAATACAAGTTGCTAAATTTTGTTACAAGATCTGATTTTTCTTTTCTATTTCGGACAAAATAATTTATAAATATCCAGAGCTTTTCAATGCTGTATTTTGTTTTCTTCTTCTTTTTTGACAAAATATTTTGTAAATATACAGATCTTTTCGGTTTCAAAAAAAAAAAAATATACAGATCTTTTCGGTTCTGTATTTTGGTTTTTTCCTTTTTTTAATTATCAATTGCGTGTTGTGATATTTCCGAGTCATGTTACCTGAGCTACATTTGACACTTGTGGGGGAAGAATATCAGAAACCAAAAGAAAATGCAAGCAATTGGCTCCGTAAGAGGAAGCCATGGGAAGCTCTGCTTCAATCATTGCCTTTCTCGCTCTGATTCCTTCTCCAAGTTCGTGTCACCACCTTCTTCTCCATCTCTTCCCCCTCAGGCAAAAATCTCATTTTTCCCGAGAAAGTTGCTTCCAATTTTTGGGAATCACAAACCCATTTGAACCATGCTCATGAACTTAGTGTATAGTCGATTGGTATGGCAATGAATCTTGAAAAAAATTGAAACTTTATTGGTACTAAAGTTCCAAATTGATGTCTTTGTTGTTTGTAGTGAACCAAATCAAAAGCTCTTTGGATTTGGTGATATGTATGTATCTTTTTTGGTTCTTGCGTTATTTAGTTGCATTGGTTCTTTGTTACAGAGATGTCATTCGTTCTGTGTTCCGAAGATTGGAACTGCTATTGACAATAGCCGAGGAAGAAGTGTGACAGTTAAAGCTTCAGGAGAAGAAGACACTAACGAGAGCTTTGCTCCACTTGCTCCTGTTGAGCTTGAATCACCTGTGGGAAAGCTTTTGGTGCAGATTCTTAGAACTCATCCTCATCTTATACCCGTTACAGTCGATGAGCAGCTCGAGGTCGATGAGCAGCTCGAGAAGATAGCTAGCGAAAACGAGAGCCTTAAAGCTGAGTTGTCTTCAACACAGGATGTTCTCTCTAAGTAAGTGTTATCCTCTCTTAAATTTTTTCCTTTGCTTTGACATTTACTGGTTTCGGTGAGAAAGTCGGATTGTTTACTGCAAATTAGCAATTACTCTCTTGTAATTCGTAAGTAAAGAAGTTAGGATTGGATCCCATATTGAGAGTGTCTACGTATAGGCTTCATTTTGTGTTTTCAGCTGGTGTGACTTGAGTCCTGTATTGAGCGTGTCTGCGAGTAGGCTTCATTCTATTTCTTCCGCTAGTGTGACTTGAATTCTGTTTTGACTGTCTCTGTGTAGGTTCCCTTTTATGTCTTTCACTAGTATGAGGAACTTTAGATTATTTCTTTCTCTTACAATATGTCGTGATGTGCTTGGTTTGTAGGAGGATATCTGAAGTTAGAGATAAGGAAAAACGGAAAACTTTGGCGGAAATCATTTACTGTTTAGTGGTACAAAGATTTGTGGAAAAAGGAATCTCTATGATCCCTCAGATTAAACCAACTTCAGACCCGGCAGGACGAGTAGACTTATGGCCAAACCAAGAAGAGAAGCTCAAAGTCATTCACTCTGCGGAAGAATTTGAGATGATACAGAGTCTCTTGTCTTCAGTTCTTGGTGACCGAACAGCAGTTGGTCCTTTGCGCTCCATTGTTCATATAAGCAAAATCAAGCTCGGAAAACTCTATGCTGCTTCTATGTTGTATGGCTATTTCCTCAGAAGAATAGACCAAAGATACCAACTTGAGAGAACCATGAATACACTTCCAAAACAGACTGAGAAAACCCGAGAACGGTCTGAAGAACCCTCGCCTCCATACCCGTTATGGGACCCGGATTCCTTGATCTGTATCCAACCAGAGGAATATGATCCCGACTACGCAACAGAAAGAGGCCAAGATGAGCTATCTTTTAGATTGAGATCATACGTTATGCAGTTGGACTCAGATACGCTTCAAAGATACGCGACAATAAGGTCTAAAGAAGCAATGTCACTGATAGAGAAGCAGACACAGGCGCTCTTTGGGAGACCCGACATAAAAATACTCGAAGATGGTAAGCTTGATACGTCTAACTGTGAGATTCTGTCTCTAAGTGTCTCTGGATTTGCAATGTTGGTTTTAGAAGCAGTGTCATTTGGGTCTTTCTTATGGGATGCAGAGAGCTACGTTGAATCCAAATACCATTTCCTCAAGGCTTGAGTTTGAGTCCTCCTTTGTTGTATCTTGTTTTGCTAGAAATGTAAAACAGATTTGTTCGAAAAATAAGAAATATATATTAGTCTCACAAAAATATCAAAGCTCTTTTTATTTTTATTTTTATCAACAACATATATTTTGAACACAAATTATGACCTAATGATATATGATTTCATATGCAAATCGCTACGATAATATAAATATATGTATTTTTTTTATATAATCACGCTACGATGATATGTTATTTCATACAAATCCAAACCGCTATGATACAAGTTGTTAATTTTTCTTACAAATCTGATTTTTCTTTTTTATTTTGGACAAAATATTTTATAAAGAGTTTTCCAATACTTTTTTTTTTTTTTCTCTCTTTTTTTTTTTTTTTTTTAATTATCAATTGCGTGTTGTGATTTTGCTGAGTCTGTTATGTAACCTGAGCCACAATTTGGTAGTCTCTTCATTTGACACTTTCACACTTTTGGGGGAAAAATATCGGAAACCAAAAGAAAATGCAAGCAATCGGCTCCGTAAGAGGAAGCCATGGGAGGCTCTGCTTCAGCCATTGTCACTCTCTCTTTGATTCCTTCTCCAAGTTCCTATCTCCTTCTTCTTCTCCATCGCTTCTCCCTCAGGTAAAAATCTCATTTTTTCCCCGAGAAAATTGCTCCTAAGTTCCGGGAACCACAAACCCATTTGAACCATGTTCATAAACTTAGTGTATAGTCGATTGGTATGACAATGAATCTTGAAAAAATCGAAACTTTATTGGTACCAAAGTTCCAAATTGATGTCTTTGTTGTTTGGTGATATGTATGTAATCTTAAGTTCGGTTCTTGTGTTATTTAGTGGCATTGGTTCTTTTGTTACAGAGATGTCATTCGTTCTGTATTCCGAAGATTGGAAATAGTTTTGACAATGGCCGAGGGAGAAGTGTGACAGTTAAAGCTTCAGGAGAAGAAGACAGTAACGAGAGCTTTGCTCCACTTGCTCCTGTTGAGCTGGAGTCACCTGTGGGACAGCTTTTGGTGCAGATTCTTAGAACTCATCCTCATCTTATACCTGTTACTGTCGATGAGCAGCTCGAGAAAATAGCTAGCGAAGAGGAGAATCTTAAAGCTGAATTGTCTTCAACACAAGATGTTCTCTCTAAGTAAGTGTTATCCTCTCTTAAAAGTTTCTTTTTGACATGTACTGGTTTTCAGTGAGAATGTCTGCAAATTTCGGATTATTTTCTGCAATAATAGCAACAGCTCTCTCTCTTGCAATTCGTAAGCAGAGAACTTAAGATTGAATCCTTTACCTGTGGACTTCACTGTATTTCTTTCCCTATTAAGCAGTTTCAGATTGTTTCGTTCTTCTACTCCTAGGCTTGAATCATGTTCTTGGCCGAGTTTACATGTAGCCGTGTAGACACCATTCTATTTCATTTATTAGTTTGAGCAATTTCAGATCATTTCTCTCTCTTACGATATGTCATTGTGTGTATTTGAGTGTGTCTATGCGTCAGCTTCATTAATTCCTATGAGCAACTTCAGATTGTTTCTCTCTCTTACAATGTGTTGTTGTGTGCTTAATTTGCAGGAGGATATCTGAAGTTAGAGATAAGGAAAGGCGGAAAACCTTGGCAGAAATCATTTACTGTTTAGTGGTACAAAGATTTGTGGAAAAAGGAATATCTATGATCCCTCAGATTAAACCGACTTCAGACCCGGCAGGACGGGTAGACTTATGGCCAAACCAAGAAGAGAAGCTCGAAGTCATTCACTCTGCGGAAGCATTTGAGATGATACAGAGTCACTTATCTTCGGTTCTTGGTGACCGAACAGCAGTTGGTCCTTTAAGCTCCATAGTTCAGATAAGCAAGATCAAACTGGGAAAACTCTATGCTGCTTCTGTTATGTATGGCTACTTCCTCAGAAGAATAGACCAAAGATACCAACTTGAGAGAACCATGAAAACACTTCCAAAACAGACAGAGAAAACCCGAGAGCGGTTTGAAGAACCCTCGCCTCCTTACCCGCTATGGGACCCGGATTCCTTGATCCGAATCCAACCAGAGGAATATGATCCGGACTACGCAACAGAAAGAGGCCAAGATGAGCCATCTTCTGGATTGAGATCATACGTTATGCAGTTGGACTCAGATACACTTCAAAGATACGCGACAATAAGGTCTAAAGAAGCAATGTCACTGATAGAGAAGCAGACACAGGCTCTCTTTGGGCGGCCGGACATAAAAATACTCGAAGATGGTAAGCTCGATACGTCTAACGATGAGATTCTTTCTCTGAGTGTCTCTGGACTTGCAATGTTGGTTTTAGAAGCTGTATCTTTTGGATCTTTCTTATGGGATGCAGAGAGCTACGTTGAATCCAAATACCATTTCCTCAAGGCTTGAGTTTGAGTCCTCCTTTGTTGTATCTTGTTTTGCTAGTAATGTAAAGAAAGAAGAAAGTTTGTACTTTGAGCCTAGTGAATGTAAATGTTAATCTCTCATGGGAATTTACTAGTAACACACTTCCAAACCTTAGTTTATAATCAAGCAATTAGCTTAGAATTAAATTTATTTTTACTGGACCAAAAATAAATTTTATTGTTAGGCTTGATGTTTACATTAAGAAAAGCATAAAACATTTTACTGTATTTTTTCCACACATAGTAAAAATCCAAAAAAGAAAGAAAAAAGATATAATAATATATATATTTCTGTGTATATCTGCAAAACAATTATAGTCCACTAGTTTTGAGAAGTAGTTTAACACCAATCCAGGTTTCAAATCCCATTTTATGCCAACAAGTTCTGGCATCTGTCTAACCCATTTTATGCATAAACACTTTTTGTAATCAAATGTGCATTAATTATTAGTATAGCAACTTGAAAACGGTACCACAAGAGCACAAAACATGCATAATGATCAATAATCTTGAAAACATTATCACTACATCCTTTTGTGGCAAATGAAAAATGGAGTTTTTGGAGATGATTATATTTTACATTATATAATACCCCACCATATGCAGTTCTCCTAACCAATATTGAGCTATATATGTTGTGTGTTTGTAAGTTGTAACTAAATTATTATTATTATTATTTGGTAAACTATCAATTTCCAATAATTGCTAGAAGAAAACATCCTCAATTATTGTAATGAGGATTATGTTGTTCTATATGTGGATCAAGACCCTAGTGAGTTTATAACTTTATATATTATCATAAAAAATCTTGGAATGGATTATGTTCCTATCTTCATTTTTAAGGCATCTTTTAAATAATTTTCTGTATAAAACATATAAACAAATTTTGATTTATGATGATATTAGCTTTTCATATACTAGAATATTAGCTAAGATAGCAATTATCTTCTAAGACACTCTTTCCCCTAAATCCCCATTGTTTTATCTAGACTACATAAGCTACCAAAAATAAAATATTTCATTATCAAATCATTAGATTTTAGCTTGTTATTTATATATTTATATATATAACAATAATGATGATATATATCCACATGCAAATGCTCTTGTAATAAGGTCAACTCCCTCTAGAGTGTAGAGGGTATGATGCAGTTGAATTTTCACAATATTTAATATCCTCAAGACTTTTCAATTCTTCTCTAATTGTTATTAGCCGAACAATATTTTTTACATCAAAATCAATGATAAGAACATAATTTGTAACATAATCGTTTATACTAATTAGTAACCTTTTTATATCATGGTTTGGATTCAAATCTAGTATAATACATATATATTTCATGTTGTTAACAAAAAAAAAAAAAAAATCAATATGTTGACGTAATAAATTTAAAGTTAATTTATATGTGATGTAAATTAAATTTCTCTTTAACAGTCTGATAAATCATGAAAATGACATTATGCCTTTCTGTCCGATGAAGTAGCTCACAAAAGCTGATCCTCGATTTAGAAAATTAAATAACAAAGGAATTATGCATAAAAATTTATGATACATTTTCTGTAAGAATATTCGAATAGATAATGTCAAAATATAATGTAAAATATATATTTTATTTGTTAGCTGAGAAGTTAGCAGACAATTGAACACTGCGGGGCCATTAGTGATTGTGTGTACAGATGGTAGTGGAATCACTCTCACTTTCTATCTTTAAAAACAAACTTTGCTTCCTTAGATAGTAATACGTATTGTATTACGCGGATTTGAATTAAGGTGGTGACACATTATTCGTATTAACACCAAATATTAGGTTTATTCCAAGGTCAGTATTAACATAATTTTATTAATTCTTCTGCAGCTCATGAATAGATTGTATAGCCCCATCCATTAGATTACTAACCTGTGATTAACTAGTTTTGTCCGTTAACTGTATTTCATGTATAAGGTTGATGGGTTAGATGCATGCACAAGACTAGTAGTAGGAGGTTAGAGAAAGTTGGTAAACCAAATCAACTAACTACTCTTTAATTACATATATGTAGGCCTCTTCCTTTTATACATTTCATGTCGACCAACTGCGATAATATTATATAAAAACTTAGATATTATATAAAAACTTTTACGTTGTACCCAATAGTTGGTAAATTATATCTAGAAGGGTTAATTAGCGCAATGAATTAGTCGAAAAATAAATCTTTTTATGAAAGAGAGATTTTATTTGTTTTGTGTAAATTATGTAGTTGGTTTAGGTTATTACAACGTGAGCTCATATATAATTTGTACAAGAGCCAACTAATTTTCACATAACTTAGTCACACTTTGATTAATTGGATGGTATAAATTTGTTTTCGAAGCTTCCACTTTTTGTTATGGACGATTTCACTTATGTTTGGTCAGTTATTTAATATATTGACATAATTTCAATCGGGAAAAAATAACTAATGAACTATTCGACGGTTATATTTATATGACTATAGTCCTAGCTACTTATAAGAAAATATAATTTAGCATAACTTTCTTTTGTAAGCATCTCATAAAGTTGAAACGTTATATTTAACAAAAGAAAACTATTGAGCCATAATATATGTTGCTAACAAAAAGAATATATTGCAGTTACATAAACAAAGAGGAAGTGAACAAAAGAGATCTTAAAGAAGAAGTAGAATTAAATTACAAAAAACAAAAGAGTCTTTGGAGATATTCATTTTTGTATGGCTGTCGATAGTTTTGGAATCTATACCTTTTTATTAATTTTCTTTTTGTCAAAACACCTTTGTATTAAATTAAAGTGTTGATTAGTGTAACCACCTAATTTGACCACCTACACGTCAAATTTATGTATATATAATTATATATTTAAGTGATGATGAGGATGATATATTTGTGATTAACAAACTTTGCATGGGTATACAGATACAGATAAAGACCCTTTGGTGTCCAATGTCCATTTCATGCTTAGTTGTCAATTTTTATCCATTTTGGCTTTTCATCATTGAAATTGACGAATCTACCCTTTTATTTACACATAAACCATACATATTACCAACTATATGTTTCAGATGCTATAATATTAGTTTCTTTTTTTTCTGTCACATGCTAAGTTTACTCTAATTGGATAAAACAGCCAAAATAAAAATAAAACTATTTGAATATATAATTTATACCCAGTTTAGAAGAAAAAGTAAAGGTTTTTTTTAATTAGAAAATACATATACACGCAATCTAATAATTAAACACACAGATTTAAATCTTTTTATAATTATTTAATATTTGTAAACACCTAAATAATGAATATGTTTACAACAATTAATAATTAACCATGATTGATATGTAAAAATTAGACTAAATAGGAATATAGTTATTACAATATGTACTCTAGTATCAAAATTATCTTTAAAAGATTCCATTTTAAATTCTTATCTGTATCATTTTCAAAACATTCAACCAATGTGTGAAAGTTGGCATATCAATTTTCTGCAGCTGTAGTTTCCATTCTTTTCTCTCTTTTTTTCCAAGTTGGTTCGATACATATAAATAGGAAAATATAACCATTTTGATTCATTTTTCTCTTGGTTTTTCAAATTTTTGTTTTTTCCCTATGATAGAAATTTCGGCTTGATTCATCCAATAGTACAATCTTTTTTAGAAAAACATATCTAATGTACATTAATTTATAAAAATGTCATGCACACACAAAAAAAGAAAACAAGGGTAGATATGGAAAAACAGAGATAACAAAAAAATTCAGAAGAGTAAAGAGAAAAACTCTCTGTTATATAAAGACCAAGAGCGTGGAAGCCAAAGAGCAATTTTCTCCTTCCACAAGAACAACAAAAAACCTCTCTTATGTCCAATAAAGATTTTACGTATAATTAAATAAGAAAACCAAAAGAAAAAAATGTCAAAATCTTCTTATAATCTCAATTTCTTGCTCATCATCTTGATGATGATGAGTATTGGTTTCAAATCATCATTAGCCTTCTCTAATCTGAATAGCTTAAGCTTTGAAGAATCTCTTTCTCCTCTCTTTGGTGATTCTAATCTCGTTCGTTCTCCTGATGATCTCTCTGTTCGTCTTCTTCTTGATCGATATACCGGTACATACACCTTTACATACACATACTTCTGTCTTTTTTTCTATGATCATGATCATATCCAAAGAAAAAAAAGAATATTTTCTGCAGTTTTAATTTTCTAAAAAAGTATGAGAACTCTAATAAATATTCTAAATTTTGTTTTTATGATTGTGATGATGATTTTTTATAGGTTCGGGGTTTATATCATCCAATATGTATCAACATGGATTTTACAGCTCCATGATCAAGCTTCCTGCTGATTATACTGCTGGCGTCGTCGTCGCCTTTTATGTAAGTTCTGTTTGATTTATTTTTCTATGCTTGGCTGAGAATTTTCGCAAAATCATATTCAAAATCTCTACCGGGAATATAGTCATGGAAAAACCCATGACACATTTTTCCCTGTTTGATTGCCTAGAAAATAGTCATCAATTTTCCCAAGTAATTAGTAACATAATTTCTTATCTTTTATTATTTTGTTTGAATTTTGTAGACATCGAATGGAGATGTGTTTGAGAAGACACATGATGAATTAGATATAGAGTTTTTAGGAAATATAAAAGGAAAGCCATGGAGATTTCAGACAAATCTTTATGGAAATGGAAGTACACATAGAGGTCGTGAAGAGAGATATCGTCTTTGGTTTGATCCTTCTAAAGAGTTTCATCGTTACAGCATTCTTTGGACTCCTCACAAAATCATGTAAGAAAAAAGCCTTACCATTTTCAATTCTTGCTTTATTTTCCCGGTTTAGTTTTCAACTAGCCTTGATCAAACCCGGTTTAAAGAAAATCTTGGTAGGACCATTAGACATTCTTTTGAAAGAATGTTTTTGGCTTTCAGAGAAACGTTTCCATTTTTCAAAGATAGTTAATGAATCCTCTTTTTCTATGGTAATTTTTATTCAAAACAATTAATTTTGTCATTATTGTAAAAATTAGGTTAGGACTTTAGGATTATCTTGACTCTTTTTACGCGTAATAGCCTTCAGTTTTCACGCGTAATAATTAAATGCTGAGTTCATTTTTTTTTCAAAGAAAAATCTGACTTTCTATAATTTGTAGTGATCCTGTTTTTGAAAACTACATTGACGTGTAACAATTAAATGCAACTACTCTAATGAAAAGATTTCTAAGTCATTGCGTGATCAAACTATTAACTATCTTCTTCTTTTGCCAGCTAATATTATACCATACATATCTATCTTTATGAGTCACATAATGAGAAGATTCTCCTATATATCACTTATCTAAAAATGTGATCATCTGATTCTTTTTAGCATTCTTGATGCTTAATTTTAGTTATGTTTATTTTGTATAATTACATAGTACGTAGTCATCTACATAGGTAATTGTAGTTACATATCTAAACCATTTAAGTGGGAGGTCATGTACTCATAATGGTTAATACAAATGTTTAAAAGTATTTTTGTACTCATTAATCGAAATAGTGTCACGATTTATATGTAAGAGTCTTGGGGAATGAGTAATTTATGATCTAATTAGTCATTGATTCCTTTTTTTTTTTTTAAATTTGTTTTTGTTTTCAGATTTTGGGTAGATGATGTTCCGATAAGAGAAGTGATAAGAAACGACGCAATGGGAGCGGATTATCCGGCAAAGCCAATGGCTCTTTATGCAACCATTTGGGATGCTTCAGATTGGGCTACTTCGGGCGGCAAATACAAAGCTAATTACAAATTTGCACCTTTCGTAGCCGAATTCAAATCATTCTCTCTTGATGGTTGCTCTGTTGATCCAATCCAAGAACTCTCAGTCGATTGTTCAGATTCAGTCGAGTTTCTTGAATCTCGAGATTACTCTACGATCAATTCCCGACAACGAGCTGCAATGAGACGGTTTCGACAAAAATATATGTATTATTCTTATTGTTATGATACGCTTAGGTATCCCGAGGCATTACCCGAATGTGTGATTGTTCCGGCGGAGAAAGATAGGTTTAAAGAAACGGGAAGGTTGAAATTTGGCGGTACAGAGGCTCGCGGACGACGGAGGAATCGCCGGCAACCAAAGCCGGAGATTGAGAGTGATCCTGATGAAAGAAAAAGACGTTTTTAAAAATTTGTTTAGGCGCAATTGTTTTACTTATTGGATTGGTTTGTGAGTCAAGAAGAAAAATAAATAAAATAGCAAAATATTTGATTGGTTTTTTGGGCTCTTGTGTTGTTGTGAATTGTGAAGCCCATTTATTAGTGGGCATAGCATAAAATCTTACTTAGACCTAGGAAATTAATGGGACAATTTATACTAAGAAACACGGTTTATAATATCCACATTAAGTAGTATAGTACATGGACAGTCTCTGTAACGGAGCCATATAGATGTGCAAATTCATAATATGACTAACTCTAATGCTATTAATTATTGATAAGGCTACCTTAATTATATGATATGGTTTGGAAGAAACAAAAAATAAAATATATGAAGGTGAATCATTTTGCGATGCTTTGGGAAAGATTCAAGGAATATAGCAGAGAGTGCCTTTCACCATGGTTACTCAGAAGACCAGCTCCTCAACATCTTCTACGACGAAATCGATTGGGAATACAAAACCGCCCTTAACTCCGCTAGCAATGGAGACTTCATGACAAACGGGAGCATACAAACTCATCGAAAACATGGCCTCTAGTATGTTCAACCGCGGTAGCAATAACGAGATGGCAAAGGGAGTGAAATTCGTTGAAGCCCCAAAAATCGAGGACCTGAATACGAAACTCGATATCCTACTCAAGGAAAAGAAGACCGTCCGCTTCTCACCTAAAGTTGAAAAGATGAAGAGGTCGTAGTAAGTGGTTTTTTCCTTAATGAATTATAAAAAAAAAAAAAAGAAACTAGCAGAAAACCGTAGATTCAATGGTCATGATTACAAAGATGAAGAGGTCGTAGTAAGTGGTTTTTNTGGTTTTTTTTTTAAAAAAAAAAAAAAAAAAAAACTAGAAGAAAACCGTAGATTCAATGGTCATGATTTATCCACTTAGAGATGTTTTTTTATCACTTATTACATTTACCGATATTTTTTGGATATACAACGAAGTTTCCTAAAATAGTAAATGGTTTTTTGCTCAATGACTAATAAAATATTTGGAAATTCAAAAACTAACAAAAAACCTTAGATCTAATGGTCATTATTTTTCCACATATAGATATTTTTTTACTTATTAAAATTTTCAATTTTTTTTGATATATAACCAAGTTTCCCAAACTAGTAAACGTTTTTTTGCTTAATGAATTTAAAAAAAAAATGGAAATTCAAAAACTAGCAAAAAATCATAGATCTACTGGTCAATCCACATAGAGATTTTTTGGTTACTCATTTAATTTTCCATTTTTTTTGGTTATACAACAAAATTTTCCAAAATAGTAAGCGATTCTTTCCTCAATGACTTGAATAAAATTAAAAAATCAAATACTAACAAAAAAATCTTAGATCTAATGGTCATGATTTTTCCACATGTAGATGCTTTTTTACTAAAGAAATTTTCCAATTTTTTTTTATATAACCAAGTTTCCCAAAATAGTAAGCGATTTTTTGCTCAATAACTTGAAAAAATGACTTGTGAAAAAATTGGAAATTCAAAAACTAGCAAAAAAACAATATATCTAATGGTCATGACTTTTGCCACATAGAGATTTTTTGGATACTTATTCAGTTTTCCAATTTTTTTGGTTATACAACAAAGTTTCACAATATAGTAAGTGGTCTTTTCCTCAATAATTTGAAAAAATTAAAAAAACAAATAGTAATAAAAAATTCAAGATCTAATGGTCATGATTTTCCCACATATAGATGTTTTTTTACTAAATAAATTTTCCAATTTTTTTATATATATAACCAAATTTCCTAAAATAGTAAGCGATTTTTTGCTCAATAAATTGAAAAAAATGACTTGTAAAAAAAATTGAAGATTCAAAAACTAACAAAAAACTATAGATCTAATGGTCATGACTTTTGCCACATATAGATTTTTTGGATACTCATTTAATTTTTTAATTTCTTAAGTTATACAACAAAGTTTCCAAAAATAGTATGCGGTTTTTTCCTCAATGATTTGAAAAAAATTGAAAAATCAAATAGTAACCAAAGAGTTCTAGATCTAAAGGTCATGATTTTTCCACATAGAGATGCTTTTTTACTAATTAAATTTTCAAATTTTTTTATATATATAACAAAGTTTTCTAAAATAGTAAGCGATTTTTTGCTCAATAACTTGAGAAATGACTTGTAAAAAAATTGAAAATTAAAAAACTAACTAAAAAACAATAAATGTACTGGTCATGACTTTTGCCACATAGAGATTTTTTGGATACTTATTTAATTTTTTACTTTTTTTGTTATACAAAAAAGTTTCCAAATATAGTAAGTGGTCTTTTCCTCTATTATTTGAGAAAAAATTAAAAAATCAAATTGTAACAAAAAAATTCTAGATCTATTGGTCATGATTTTTCTACATATAGATGCTTTTTTACTTAATAAATTTTCCAATTTTTTATATATATAATCAAGTTTCCTAAAATAGTAAGCGATTTTTCGCTCAATAACTTGAAAAAAATGACTTGTAAAAAAAATTGAAGATTAAAAAACTAACAAAAAACTATAAGTCTAATGGTCATGACTTTTGCCACATAGAGATTTTTTGGATACTTTTTAAATTTTATAATTTTTTTGATTATACAACAAAGTTTCCTAATATAGAAAGTGGTCTTTTCCTCAATGATTTTAAAAAAACTCAAAATCAAATAGTAATAAAAATTCTAGACTTAATGTATATGATTTTTCCACATTTATATGCCTTTTTACTAAGTAAAATTTTCAACTTTTTTTACAAAATATAACCAAGTTTCCTAAAATAGTAAGCGATTTTTTGCTCAATAACTTGTAAAAATGGCTTGTAAAAAAATTGGAAATTCAAAAACTAACACAAAACAATATATCTAATGGTCATGAATTTTGCCACATAGAGATTTTTTGGATACTTGTTTAGTTTTCCAATAACAAAGTTTCCCAATATAATAAGTGGTCTTTTCCTTATTGATTTGAAAAAAAAATTAAAGAATTCAAATAGTGACCACAAAATCCTAGATGTAATGGTCATGATATTTCTACATATAGATGCTCTTTTACAAAATAAATTTTCCAATTTTTTTTTTATATATAACCAAGTTTCCTAAAATAGTAAGCGATTTTTTGCTCAATAACTTGGAAAAAATGACTTGTAAGAATATTGGAAATTCGAAAACAAACACAAAACAATATATCTAATGGTCATGAATTTTCCCACATAGAGATTTTTAGAATATTTATTTATTTTTTCAATTTTTTGGTTGTATAATAAAGTTTCCCAATATAGTAATTAAGTGGACTTTTCCTCAATGATTTGAAAAAAATTAAAAAAAAAAATAGTAACAAAAAAATCCTAGATATAATGGTCATGATTTTTCCACATATAGATGCTTTTTTACTACACAATTTTTTCCAATTTTTTAATATATAACCAACTTTTCTAAAAAAGTAAGCGATTTTTTGCTCGATAACTTGAAAAAAATGACTTGTAAAAAAAATTGGGAATTCGAAAACTATAAAAAAATATATCTAATGGTCATGACTTTTGCGACATAGAGATTTTTTAGATACTCATTTAATTTTCCAATTTTTTTGGTTATATAACAAAGTTTCTCAATATAGTAAGTAAACTTTTCCTCAATGATTTGGAAAAAATTAAAAAATCAAATAGTAACAAAAAAAGCCGAGATATAATGGTCATGATTTTTCCACATATAGATGTTTTTTTCCTAAATAAATTTTTCCAATTTTTTTTTATATATAACCAATTTTCCTAAAATAGTAAGGGATTTTTTGGTCAATAACTTGAAAAAAATGACTTGTAAAAATATTGGAAATTCGAAGACAAACATAAAACAATATATCTAATGGTCATGAATTTTGCCACATAAAGATTTTTTGAATACTTATTTAATTTTCCAATTTTTTGGTTATATAACAAAGTTTCCCAATACAGTAAGTGGACTTTTCCTCAATGATTTGAAAAAAATTAAAAAATCAAATATAAACCAAAAAATCCTAGATATAATGGTCATGATTTTTCCACATATAGATGTTTTTTTACTACATAAATTTTCCATTTGTTTTTATATATAACAAGGTTTCCTAAAATAGTAAGCGATTTTTTGCTCAATAACTAGAAAAAATGACTTATAAAAAAAATTGGAAATTCAAAAACTAACATAAAACAATATATCTAATGGTCATGAATTTTGCCACATAGAGATTTTTTGAATACTTATTTAATTTTCCAATTTTTTGGTTGTATAACAAAGTTTCCCAATATAGTAAGTGGACTTTTCCTCAATGATTTGAAAAAAATTAAAAAATCAAATAGTAACCAAAAAATCCTAGATATAATGGTCATGATTTTTCCACATATAGATGTTTTTTTCGTAAATAAATTTTTCCAATTTTTTTTTATATATAACCAATTTTCCTAAAATAGTAAGGGATTTTTTGGTCAATAACTTGAAAAAAATGACTTGTAAAAATATTGGAAATTCGAAGACAAACATAAAACAATATATCTAATGGTCATGAATTTTGCCACATAAAGATTTTTTGAATACTTATTTAATTTTCCAATTTTTTGGTTATATAACAAAGTTTCCCAATACAGTAAGTGGACTTTTCCTCAATGATTTGAAAAAAATTAAAAAATCAAATATAAACCAAAAAATCCTAGATATAATGGTCATGATTTTTCCACATATAGATGTTTTTTGCCTAAATAAATTTTTTTAATTTTTTTTATATATCAACAACTTTCCTAAAATAGTAAGCGATTTTTTGCTCAATTACTTGAAAAAAATGACTTGTAAATATATTGGAAATTCGAAAACAAACACAAAACAATATATCTGATGGTCATGAATTTTGTCACATAGAGATTTTTTGAATCCTTATTTAGTTTTCCCATTTTTTGATTGTATTACAAAGTTTCCCAATATAGTAAGTGGACTTTTCCTCAATGATTTGAAAAAAATTTAATAGTCAAATAGTAACCAAAAAATCCTAAATATAATGGTCATGATTTTTCTACATATAGATGCTTTTTTACGAAATAAATTTTCCATTTTTTATTTATATATAACAAGTTTTCTTAAAATAGTAAGCGATTTTTTGCTCAATAACTTGAAAAAATGACTTGTAAAAATATTGGAAATTCAAAAACAAACATAAAAAATATATCTAATGGTCATGAATTTTGCCACATAGAGATTTTTTGAATACTTATTTAATTTTCCAATTTTTTGATTGTATTACAAAGTTTCCCAATACAGTAAGTGGACTTTTCCTCAATGATTTGAAAAAAATTAAAAAATCAAATAGAAACCAAAAAATTCTAGATATAATGGTCATGATTTTTCCACATATAGATGTTTTTTGCCTAAATAATTTTTTTAAATTTTTTTTATATATCAACAACTTTCCTAAAATAGTAAGCGATTTTTTGCTCAATTACTTGAAAAAATGACTTGTAAAAATATTGGAAATTCGAAAACAAACATAAAACAATATATCTAATGGTCATGAATTTTGCCACATAGAGATTTTTTGAATACTTATTTAATTTTCCAATTTTTTGATTGTATTACAAAGTTTCCCAATATAGTAAGTGGACTTTTCCTCAATGATTTGAAAACAATTTAAAAATCAAATAGTAACCAAAAAATCCTAGATATCATGGTCGTGATTTTTCCACATATAGATGCTTTTTTACGAAATAAATTTTCCATTTTTTATTTATATATAACAAGTTTTCTTAAAATAGTAAGCGATTTTTTGCTCAATAACTTGAAAAAATGACTTGTAAAAATATTGGAAATTCAAAAACAAACATAAAAAATANAAAAATATTGGAAATTCGAAAACAAACATAAAACAATATATCTAATGGTCATGAATTTTGCCACATAGAGATTTTTTGAATACTTATTTAATTTTCCAATTTTTTGATTGTATTACAAAGTTTCCCAATACAGTAAGTGGACTTTTCCTCAATGATTTGAAAAAAATTAAAAAATCAAATAGAAACCAAAAAATTCTAGATATAATGGTCATGATTTTTCCACATATAGATGTTTTTTGCCTAAATAATTTTTTTAAATTTTTTTTATATATCAACAACTTT
>OVAF01000357.1:0-45075 GCA_900406245.1 Odontarrhena argentea | reverse complement strand
CCATTTTAGAGCTACTCTATTTTGGAGCCAAATATGAAGCAAAGGGTTGGAGATGGTATAACTCATTGATTTAAATGAGTTACTAGTTACTTCAACTGATTAGTTAAATAAATGCGGATAACTCATAAGTCATAACTCATTTGATCTTATACGTATACGTACGTATCGAACTCTTAATTAGGATATATATCTCTTCATGATATTCCTTACGCTATTACATTATTACTTTGCTTATTTGGGTTGAAATTGAATCAAAACCGAAACTAACCAAACTGATTTGGTCTACCAAAAGAAATCAAGCTTTCACCAAACGCCTCCATCTTCAATCCTTAGCTTACAAAATCTCAGCTTCTTAGCTTAGTTTCTCCAGTGGTTGCAATCGTTCAGGGTCTTGGTTAGTTTCTGCTCTCTCTCGTCTCCCTTCATTGTGATCTCATAGCAGTCTGATTCTTGCTTCGATCTTTGCCTGTTTGATTCATGTGTTAACTGTTAGACTTTGATTTGTTGGTGAGTGATAAGAAAAATTGAAACTTTGGATTACCCACGAGTGAAAATCGACACTTTGGATTCGTTACAGATCATGGAACAGTACACGATTTGAGGTTTTGGGTTGTTTCTGTAATGGAGATTTAGTACAATGTTAGAATTAAGAAAGTAACAGAGAGTGAAATAGTAGCTTTCACTTTCAGTGAGCATGCGTTGCATCTGTAATGCTAATGCTCTTTCTTTGATTATGGTTCCAAGATTAAGAGACTGGAGATTGTCTCTCCCTTGTAATGGAATTGCCGGTGGTAGATTTGTCTCGTTACCTACAACTGTCGGGTGGTGGTGAACTCGGAAATGATCTTCTTGAGTCGTGCCGAGAGGTGAGTCGGATCCTGAGGGAAACTGGAGCTCTTGTGGTCAAAGATCCGAGATGCAGCGCTGAAGACAACGACCGATTCATTGATATGATGGAGACTTACTTTGAGATGCCCCATGATTTCAAGCGATTGCAAGAGAGGCCTCATCTGCACTATCAGGTGAATCTTTGACTATCTCTATCTCTCATTTTATTGGATTTTATTGCTGAGTGTGATTCAAATATAACAGGTTGGTGTTACCCCGGAGGGAGTTGAAGTTCCGAAAAGCTTGGTTGATGAAGAGATTAAAGAAAAAGTAAAGGCAATGCCAGAAGAATACAAACCACATGCTCCTAAAGGACCAGATCACAAGTGGAGATACATGTGGAGAGCAGGTCCTCGCCCCTCAAACACACGCTTCAAGGAGCTCAACTCCGAGCCTGTCATACCAGAAGGCTTCCCAGAATGGAAAAATATAATGGACTCATGGGGTCACAAGATGATATCAGCTGTCGAGGTAGACTTGGCTTCTTATCCTTGTTCAGCTATAATTAATGAGGTGATGACTTACTTTTTTCGCTTGACTTTGTTCAGGTTGTTGCTGAAATGGCAGCAATCGGGTTTGGCTTACCCAAGGATGCATTTACATCACTCATGAACCAGGTAAATTCTTATTCTTGAGCTATAGTAGATTTTGTGAAAGCTTTGTCCGGAACAGTGCTACATTTGGCTTAAGCTTCTGATGAATGTGGACAGTGATTTCTTATCCTCGAGAGTATTCTTCTGTCCTGCAGGGTCCTCATCTTCTTGCTCCAACGGGAAGTGATCTTAGCTGTTACAACGAGGAGGGCACGATATTTGCAGGATATCACTATGACCTCAATTTTCTAACAATTCATGGAAGAAGTAGATTCCCTGGTCTATACATTTGGTTGAGGAATGGGAAAAAGGTTGCGGTTAAAGTTCCCCCAGGCTGCCTCTTGATTCAAGCTGGAAAGCAGGTATGATTATGTTACCGCATTTTGTTTACTTGACCCGGAGAAGGGTAGGGGAAGAAGATACACTAAATAAGCATCCATGAATAATGTTGCCAAATATCTTGAATTATGTTATAGGTTCTAAATAAAATTGTGGTGCTTATGTGTCCAGATAGAATGGTTGACTGCTGGGGAATGCATTGCCGGGATGCATGAAGTCGTTGTCACGAGTAAGACTATAGATGCAATCAACTTAGCAAAGGAACAAAACCGAAGCCTCTGGAGAGTATCCTCAACTGTAAGTCTTAACCAAGTTTCCTAACAAACTCAACCCTTTGGCTAATCTTATTGATTTGTGTTTTGCCTTGCAGTTGTTTGCGCACATTGCCTCTGATGCCGAGCTGAAACCTTTGGGACATTTTGCGGAATCACCACTGGCAAGTAACTATCCAGCTATACCTGCAGGAGAGTATGTTGAACAAGAGCTCTCTGTCATCAATCTAAAAGGAAAGAATGGATCTACATGATTATGAAGATTCGAAACCTCTGCTCTTATCTAAGCAGCTGATTTTGATTAATCAGAGGTCAGTTCATTGTGGTCGATAATTGTATTTGTTTTTCAGAACGCTTCAAATATGTTGTGAATTAAGATCAATTCTTACACATTATTATGTTCAAGTTCAACCATGCCTAAAACTGTGGCATATGAACACGGAATCAGACAATTGTAACTATACACATTTGTCTTTCACTAAATGAACACAGTATAAACTCAGACATTGAAAGAAACAGAATACAAAACCTGAGGATCAAGTTCCAAGACTTCATCTGCACACTCAATCTTCCCCAAATCTCGCCTCCCTCTCGTCTCTCCAAGAAATCTCCGCACACCAAAACTCTAACCGCTCACTGAGCATTAGACGCGCCTTCCAGAAGACCACAATGTTTACACGAGAGTTGCTCCTCGGTCCAATCTCGAGAGACGAGACAAACAGTTGAAAGTAAGCTCATCAGGCAATGACAACAAACCACAAGTTGATGGAGATGTCTCCTTCTTCTGCCTCTTATTACACATCGTTACCTTGTGTTACAAGGTTTCTCCAAACTTGAAATTGGGATTTTTTTGTTGTTGGTTCCGACAAGAAGCTCTTACATAAAAGAGATTCCAGATTCCGACACGGAAAAGCCAAAATAGATTCTTCATGATGCTTAGTTGGGCTTTTGTGCCTAATTGGGCCTAGTTGGGCCTATGGGCTCTGTGTCCTTTAAATATACGATGTGATGCGAATCAAAGAAACCGACTCGTTTCAGCATCGTTTCGAACTAGAATCCAAATCCGCCGGAGTTTCGCCGGAGATTTCACCATTGAAATTGAAGCAGCTTGATTGAACACACAAGAAATAGTTTCTAAAAAAGGAGGAAGAAGACCACTATGGGACACGGTAATAGTCTGATTTTATTGGTGGGTGTTTGTTTAGAACATTCCGGCGAAAACCAATTTTCTGATGTTCAGGTGAAAGAGGAAGATCCAGCAAGAAGACAAAGTACAGTGGGAAAGATGACCAAAAGATGAAGAAGATTCAAAACGAAGAGTCTTATTATGATGATGTTGATGAAGATACTCGTGATGGTAATTTGCTTTGTGTGTAAGTGTGTATAATTGGAATTAATGATACAAATGAGTACGGTTTTTGAAGGTGAAGGAGAGGAGAAGAAGAGGGATTTTAGTAAACTGGAGTTGAAGCCAGATCATGTAAACAGACCTTTGTGGGCTTGTGCTGATGGAAGGATTTTCTTGGAAACTTTCTCTCCTCTTTATAAACAAGCTTACGACTTTCTTATCGCCATTGCCGAACCCGTTTGCAGGTTTAAATCAAGTGAAAAGTTGCTTCATTTATTGTGGGGATGTGAATTTTTGGGGGTTGAGTTTAGTGTTGTTTTGTGGTGTGATTTAGGCCGGAGTCAATGCACGAGTATAATTTGACACCGCACTCGTTGTATGCTGCTGTTTCGGTTGGGCTTGAGACGGAAACTATCATTTCTGTTTTGAATAAGTTGTCTAAGACTAAGCTGCCCAAGGAGATAATTGATTTCATCCATGGTTCTACTGCCAATTACGGGAAAGTGAAGCTGGTTTTGAAGAAGAATCGATATTTTATTGAATCTCCATTCCCCGATGTAAGCTCTCACCGGGCTGAATCCTCTTTCTTTGGTCTTGATTTTGTATTGCTCTTGCTCACTTGTGAATAGCATATTATCTCAGGTGTTGAAAAGACTTCTCAGTGATGATGTTATAAACCGAGCAAGGTTTTCTTCTGAGGTGTGTGCGTTTCTCTATCTTTGGTTCTCCTTTTCCATCTGTTGTTCTCAATGGTGGTTCTTGGTAGCTTTTCAAACTTTTAGTTCTTCGGAACTATGTTTACAGCCGGTAGATAGATTTTGTTGTACTTCTTCTTAAACCCCTTAATTCATTGAATGTAGAATTCGTTTGTCTTATACCATTGTGTTTCCACAATATGTCAAACCAACGTAGATTAACTTTTATAATAGCCTTATTATGGTGGGGATGGATTCACAATTGGCAAAACAAGTGGTGAACTTGAAGCGGCTCCTGGGGAGCTCTTGAATGAAGCAGAACTGGCAGCAGCAACAGAAGAGAAAGAAACTCACTCATTTGAGATAGACCCTGCACAGGTAGATTTCACCCAATGCCTTTAAAATTCTGTGTCAAAACGATATTGTAAATAGGTGTGGTGGATGTTCCATCATGCTTTTTGACTTAATTCGCGGATTTTTGTGTTCTTTTGCTCTTGGTGTGCAGGTAGAGAATGTTAAGCAGCGCTGCTTGCCAAATGCCTTGAATTACCCTATGTTAGAGGAATATGACTTCAGGAACGATAATGTGAGAAAAAGGCCAATATTTGCTCACCATATGATATACACTGCATGTTCTTGATTGTGAATACTTGATGTGTTCCATCAGGTCAATCCTGATCTCGACATGGAACTGAAGCCCCATGCACAACCAAGGCCATACCAGGAAAAAAGTTTGAGCAAAATGTTTGGGAATGGTATAACTCCCTTATTCTTGGTGATCATTAAATTGATCATTCATATTTTAGCTTTGTAATCTTGTGAAAAATTGTGACTGATCTATAAGCTTGTGTCTGCAGGAAGAGCAAGGTCTGGGATTATAGTGTTGCCTTGTGGTGCTGGTAAATCTCTCGTTGGTGTCTCTGCAGCAGCTCGTATAAAGAAGAGTTGTCTTTGTTTGGCAACCAATGCTGTCTCAGTAGATCAATGGGCCTTCCAGTTCAAGCTGTGGTCTACAATTAGAGATGACCAAATCTGTCGTTTCACTTCTGATAGTAAAGAAAGATTCCGTGGCAATGCTGGTGTTGTCGTTACAACCTACAATATGGTTGCCTTTGGTGGTAAACGATCAGAGGAATCAGAGAAGATTATAGAAGAAATGAGAAACAGAGAGTGGGGGTTGCTGCTCATGGACGAGGTAATTAAATAGTTCTTAAAATGAATCACTTAATACTCGTATCTAGTAATAATCCCATAAATGTGATCTACGAAAAATGAGTTCCCATATCATGTATGAGTTTTTAAGAATTCTGAAAATAATTTGTTTTCTTATAGGTGCATGTGGTGCCAGCCCATATGTTTAGGAAAGTTATCAGTATCACAAAATCTCACTGCAAGCTAGGACTGACAGGTAAATTGAAGGGGTCATTTCCATATACCTTTTGGTGTTATACTTCTAAATCAGAAGCTAAATTTCTTTTTTGGTCTTTTGTTCAGCTACTCTTGTAAGAGAAGACGAAAGGATTACAGATTTGAACTTCCTCATTGGCCCGAAATTATATGAAGCCAATTGGCTAGATTTAGTTAAAGGAGGCTTCATTGCAAATGTTCAGTGTGCGGAAGTATGGTGTCCTATGACCAAAGAGTTTTTTGCGGAATATCTAAAGAAAGAGAACTCCAAGAAAAAACAGGTTCATTAATATAAGCTTAGCTTTTGCATTCTTCTCCGTTTTCATCTGAATTGTCCTGAGAAAAAAGCTGAGATTGTTAGATATAATCTAATATGATTCATTCATCTGATGGACTAGAGTCCATGAAATTTATGTAGTCTGAAACCTTGAGAAACTAAGGTAGTGTAGTATCAAATATCATAGGTTCTTTTTAGTATTATTTCTCGGAAATGGAATCTGCTGTAATGGGATCATCAGGGAATTGTTTACGGAATTTGAGCTAGTAAACCACTGAAATTTTACAAATCTTGTCTTTTCTGGTATCTGCAGGCACTTTATGTTATGAACCCGAACAAGTTCAGAGCCTGTGAGTTTCTAATACGCTTCCATGAACAACAGCGAGGGGATAAAATCATTGTCTTTGCAGACAATCTTTTTGCACTTACAGCATATGCAATGAAACTCCATAAACCAATGATTTATGGTGCAACCAGGTTTGTTGAAATTGAATCTTCTGTTGATAGCACACTTGTGCTTTAACTCAATAGTCAAACTGATAATCCTCATTCTGTTCAATCTGCACAGCCATATGGAACGAACTAAAATTCTCGATGCCTTTAAAACCAGTAAAGACGTGAACACTGTCTTTTTGTCAAAGGTACTTTCCCAGCAGATAATAATGAATCCCCGAACTTCCCATTACTTGGATTTATGGAAACTTGCTTGATTCGTTTCGACTTCAGGTTGGTGATAACTCCATAGATATTCCTGAAGCTAATGTGATAATCCAAATTTCATCACATGCTGGGTCTAGACGTCAAGAGGCTCAGCGTTTGGGTCGTATTCTTAGAGCCAAGGTTGGATTTTTTATATCATTACTTATCACGTTGTGTGTCTCATAGTTCCTCTTGTTGGTTGAATCCTACAAATGTAAATTTCTCCGTGGATCAAAAACAGGGTAAACTTGAAGATAGAATGGCTGGTGGAAAAGAAGAATACAATGCATTCTTCTACTCTCTCGTTTCTACAGATACACAGGTGAATCACTTGTTTTAAACCGAACTGAAACTATAAAAAAAGAAGAGCTCTCGTGAGTGACTGGGTTAATTGAAGGATTTGATTTGTTGCAAAATTGTAGGAAATGTATTATTCCACGAAAAGACAGCAGTTCTTAATCGACCAAGGTTATAGCTTTAAGGTTATAACAAGCCTGCCACCACCGGATGCGGGTTCAAGCTTGAGCTTCCACAGTCAACAAGAACAGTTGTCACTTCTCGCACAAGTGTTGAATGCTGGAGACGATTTGGTTGGTCTGGAGCAACTGGAAGAGGACACGGATGGTATGGCTCTGAAGAAGGCGAAGCGAAGCATGGGATCGATGAGTGCAATGTCTGGTGCCAGAGGAATGGTTTACAAAGAATTTGGCAGATCGAAACCTAAAGACCCTACGAAACGACACAACCTCTTTAAAAAACGATTTGGGTAAATACTAAAACAGGCATGGGTTATGGGATGATTATTAAGACACGCTTTGAACTTTTGGTTCTTCTTGTGAGGGAGATTAAGAACAATTTTGAGTGATGAAAAGGAGTGGTTGGTAATGAAAAAGAACTTCGATTGTTACATAATTTTTATTACTTAAATATTTTCTTAATTTATCACTTTTAAACATAAATAAATTTCATGCAATTAGTTTGGTAATTTATAAAGTTTTGTAAAGAAAACGTTAAAAAATTCTAAAAATATAATAAAAAAAACGAAAACCATAAATCAAAATTTTAGAACTATTAATGCTGATTTTCGATCCTATATCTTACATACATTTACATAATGGAGTATATAATAAACACATAGGAAAAAGACATCAATATTATTAGTTTTTTGGAATAATTAAACCACTAGGGGTCGATGTTTGGTGTCCACAGACGAAATATCTGAAATTATTGACCTACCAATAAAGACCTGAAGAATAATAATTGAATCTATAACTTATATATATCATATCAAATCCAAAACATTACAAGTAATTACGGAGACAATTATGAATTATAATAATCATAAACTCTATGATTGCTTGTATATTTAAACCAAGTGACATGGTAACACACAATTCCCCCCTCCAAGCAACAATAATCTCATTACACACAACAACAAAAGTTTCTTTCTATTTCTTTGTAAAATCCATCAATAATTAATACTACTATGTTGATTGGTAATCGAAGAAGGCCACAAATGCAAAGAACAACAAGCATAACCAAGATCACTATTGAAGTTGATGATGATGATCATGATGATCAAACCAATGGCCAAGAATCTAAGGTGAATATGGCTATGGTAGACGATGGTGGACATAAGTATGATCAACGGTCGTTCTTGTCTATGTTTTCGCCGGGAAATCATCGGAGGAATGAGAGGAGAGACCGTGGACAATCATCGTTGTCCCCGTCGTCGTCTTTTCTTGGAAATTGTGGCTTTTGCAAGAACCGTTTAGCTCCGGGTCGTGATATTTACATGTACAAGTATGTTTTTCACATTTTTACTCTTTTACATATTAGCACGAATTTAGTGATTTTTTTTTTATCCTTAATTTGTTATAATGTATCACGAAATTATATTTACTATGTATGTGTAAATAAATTGTAGAGGGGACGCAGCATTTTGTAGCGTAGAATGCAGAGAACAACAAATGGATCATGACGAAGGCAAACCCCGAAACGACGTCGTACTCCCATCATCAAACTAAATACACATGCATGTCTCTAAGTTTGTATGTGATTTTAACTTTAGATTGTTGTTGGTCATTAGATTGTTGTTGTTAGTTAGTACAATTATGTAAAATATATTCTAAAAAAAATGAAATGAAACCATCTTTTCATGTCCTACATATATATTATTTTAGTTTCAAACATGAATAATTTAGTTTGAAGATATACATGCTTTTTAACTAATTTAGCTAAAAAAGAACGAGTAAAATTATTATTACTAAAATAGCATACTTTAAGAGCTAGTGAAGGTTGAAGTAAGCGCACCACAAACCTCATTTTAATCATTAATTTATGAACAAATAAATCACAAAACCATATGCAACTCACGGTAATTAACATATTAAAAAATAGTATGCAATATGAATATTTCTTATTGGACATTATGAGCTTTGTTTTATTATATAATAGTAATTTTTTCGAGAAATTATTGGTGGAAATTTGGAAAAATTATAAAAATTAAATAATGGTCTTAAAAAAATGGATGTCACTATCTCGTGACGATTAAAGCGTCTGATAGTTAATAATGAGGTGTAGAGTAAAGTAATGCGAATGCACGTCACACCCTAATTTACTACTATATAAAAAGAAAACTATTCATAACATTTTTTTATCAAGAAATTTAAAAGATGTTTTATAAAAAAAGTTATTTATACAATATTTCCATTGGAAATGAGTTTTTCATTCTCTACATTTGCTTTTATGCTTTATTTGTTTTCAGTTTCCTTAGTAATGTTTATCCATTGTTACCCTTCATAATTTTGTTTTAAGTGTCTGTCTAAACAAACAATATTTAAGGATGCTATGGCAAAATTAACTTTTGTAAGACCTTATTAAGTGTAGATGTCGTTTTGACACAATTTTACCTGAATTAGAAAGCTAACAATATATATTAATAATAATTTGATTTATAGAGACTTGTCAAAGAAAAAAAAAATTAGATTTTTTGGAATTTGGTGAAGACTTTAATTAAGTACTTAAAATTATTCATATATCTAGAACTAACCTTTGGAAGATGAACTGAATCATGACCATCTCTAGATTTGTAGGATGATTTCATCGAAAGTAATTAATTTTGAAACGTACATATTTAAGCATGAACTTAAAGATGAAAAGAACCTTTTAGTCATTTAAATTTTGATTTATTTTGTAAACGTTGAATACTTTAATTTTAAACCTTTAATACTTTGATATTAAATGCATAGCTACATTTCTTTCAGATGGATATGAAAAGTCTAACAAAAAACTTACTAAATTATTACTATAAATATACTCAGATTTCTATGTTTTCATATATACCAATAAAAAAATTGAAACTGCAGTATGAAAAAACTTAAAAGTGCATGCGATGAGGGAGGTTTAAATGGGTACTATCGGATTCATGTTAGGTGTCATTCTTGGGAAAGTAAAAGAAGTGTCTCATGTTGATTGGGATGCTTGTATGAATTCTTGCAAAATTCTAAGCAAAACCAGTGATTACCCAGAAATTTTGAAGAAATCAAATCTGGAAGAACTCTTCCCAAAATCTTGTAATCAAATTCAAAAAAAAAAAAAAAAACAGAGTTAATATGTCAATGCGTTAAATATGAAAATGTATTTTTTCTGTTTTCATGTGGATTCATTAGCTATTATTTTTTAACAATTCTACAGAACTTGGCCAACTATCCACAACAGCTAAAGCGAATCATTCATAAGCCATGTATCTCTATAATATGATTCTAATCAATGAAGAATAACTCGGTGAAGGGTCTAACTACGTTAACAAAGATTTAGGGTTTGAACTCTTCACCCAGTTGTCATTCATTGATTAGAATCATACCATAGAAATACATAGCTTCTAGATAATTCGCTTTAGTTTATGTGAATGGTTGGCGAAGTCCTATAGAACGAACATATTTCCATGTTTAGCGCATTAACATATTACCTCATTTTCTTTTGGACTTTGATTCCAAAGTTTTGGGAAGAGTTCTTCCAGATTTGGTTTTTTTCAAAACTTTTGGATACTCACCAATTTTGCTTAGAGTTTTGCAACAATTCATATAAGCATCCCAATTATCATGAGACACTTAAACTACTTTCTCAAGAATGACACCTAACATGCAATATGGTAGTACTTCAATTAAACATCCATCATCGCATGCACTTTTAAGTTTTTTCATATTGCAATTTGTTTTTCTATTAGTAGATATCAGATATAGAAAAACAAAAATAGGAAGCTGAAGTGGATAATTGGCCAAATCCAGTAGAAATATCATATTTATCATTAAGCTTTTAGTGATTTACAAGAAGCAATGCATATTCTTTTCTTTCTTTTTTTTGGGTCGGAACACTTCATATTCTAATTAAGTTTGATTAGGGATAACTTGTGTATTGTGATGAAAAATTATTCAAAATCAAATGTACATTTATTTCTAAACAACTTTTGAATTGAAACAAAAATATATTAATATATGGCAGCTCAATAATAGAGGATAAAAAAACAGTTAAATATTATTGGTTATATAAAAATGGATCGTTATCAGTAGCTTATATACTATAGATTAGGATTAGGTTTATAATTAGTCTATATAGCTTATTTAAATATTTTGTTTTTAGTTTTTCTTATCTCGTGTTTTGAACTCCAAACTTCGAGGCTTAGTTGTTGGATATTTGGTAGTCATCATATTTTGTCTTCATTACTAATTATAATAACTTAATCTATCAATAATTATACAACTAGAGGGAAATGACTATAGATTCATTTGGTAACAGGAGTATCTTCAATTAAACTAGTCCGCCCAAATACTAATTAAATAAAATTATTGGTGCCATCAATCTCTATCTTTTTCTCTTAAAATAAAAACTCATTGAGGTCATTGGTGATGCCATGATGGAATGAAAATATTTGAACCTTTTTATAATAAATTTTGAATCAAGAATCGGTCCACATTATACACTTGAAAATAGGTATACTTAATCTAGAATTATTATGAAAACGACCAATACGTTTATAGAATTTTGCCTGCCCAATTTTCAACATAACTCACTAGATAAATTTTTCTCAACTACAATAAAACAATAATAATTTATAGTAACATTTTTATAGATTAATAATTTGGGATTGTAATATTTTAATAATTAATTAAGATATTGATACGAAGGTGTAATTTGGATGAAAATTCATTTTTGAAAAAGTACTAATTTATCGAATATGAAATTATCAACATATATCATAGAGATAAAATTGACGAATTTAATTGATCTACACCACAAAGTCAAACTTTTTGTTGTATGAGAAAGTTTTATGATAAAATGTTATCCATAAACTCATATATCATTGGAACGAAATTAAACATACATCTCCAAAATATATAAGATGTTTACACACACATATGAACCGAATCATAAAGTGATTATGAGGAGAAACACTTGCAAAATATACTAACCCATTAGGATTACTACAAACACAAAAGTTACTCGACACACTACACAGACCAAACTAAAAGCTCTTTGATCTCTGACAACACAAGCATTCATAATTTTAAAAACATACAATAAAAGCCAAGCAAAGAAATACAAAAGTCTTATATTTATGAACTTAAGGTTCTTGAATGCTTCTTTCTGTTGTTCACTTGTATTCCAAGATCATGTTGTTTTCGGGTGCAAGCCCAACGCACGCCCTAAGAATGTTCTCCAGCATGGCCCGCTGCTTTGATAGCGCGTTAACCACTGGTGTACCCGGTGGCACGAGTGGTGCCTTGGTGAGGTAGCTGAGTATGGTGGCCACTGGATGGAAAGAATGAAACTTCCCCTGCCAAAAGAAAAAACCAAAGCATTAAAAACCACGGTTCAATGAAAACACGAATAGCCGGTTTTATGAAGACACGAACCTCTGCCTCGGATTTGAATTGGATCCTAGTGCTGAGCTCCGCGAGGAGAACAAGATCCAAGATAATAGGAGCAGCTAAGAGAGAGTCTTCACAGGTATTGTGCATCACAATTGTGTTCTTTCCTCCCATGAATATCTCTGATGTGTACTCGTCCATCGCTCGCTTACTATCCGCGACATATGGTACATACTACAAAACAATATCACACCAATGAGCATTTTCAATGTGCAAATGGGAAAGGTTCCTGTTCGATTTCTAGCTATACCTTGATGACAACAACATGGTCTGGATGTTCACCAGGCTCAAAGAGGATACCGTTGCTAGCAACCATATCATCCACAACATTACTTTTCGAGATCTCCTTAGATCGAAAAGTCTGTGGAGCTGAGAGGTTCATTCCATCATTGTTCCCCAAGTGATTGTAGCTCACAATTGAAGTAGGCTACCAACGAAAAAACACAATCAATTAAATAAACTTTCTTCACTCACAAGAAAAAAGTTACTTAATAGAAAAGCTAAACAAACCTTAATCCCAGCTCCAACAAGGAAATCAACCAAGACAGACTTCATCTTAGTCTGACCACTCTTGAAATCATCACCACCAATCAAAACATTGTTCTTAATCGCCAAATCAATAAGACCTACGAACAAATCCCCCCAAAAAATCAATCACAAGCCTAATTTTCGAAAGATCGATGATAAAGAAAACTTCCACAAACCTGGAACAAAGGTGTTCTGAGGACTTCCATTGATGAATGGAATCCCTTCAAGAACACAAGCAATAGCGTAAAGCGTCGAAGGAGAGATCTCGGCCTCATCCTTTTCGACAGAGTTCATAAGATTCTCCATTGTATCATTTAACCCAACAACCACATTACTATAACGCTCTGTATTAGCCGTCCACAAAACCACAACCTTATCAACCTTATTCTTCTCCTTAAACTCCCTAAAGATTCCACATCACAAAACACAAAATAAACGATTACTATTCATTTCCATTCGAGTCAACAAAACAAGAACCTATGTTTTACGACTATATGATCATTACCTCATGTCCTTGATGATCTGATCAACTTGTTCCTTCTTAGTACCTTTAATCACATTATTAGCACGAGAACCTTGATTCGCAGCGATGAAATCCGGATTGTAAATCCCGGGGAGTGGCACAATGTTCTCCATATAAGGCCTAAGCTGCTTTTGCAAATCGATATCAAGAACTCTGGCTCTTCCCATAGCATCTGCTAAATTCATATCACTTATGTCCCATCCTCCAGATACAACATCATCCGGATTCACCTATAATATAGTTCCAAACCAAACAATCCCCAAAATCAAAAACACAATTAGGACAAAACTCTCTAGACTTTTGCATGATTTAAGACAAAACACAAACAAGACACAACTCTCTAGATTTTTGCATGATCAAGACCAAACTCTCTGTATTATTGAATATTCAAGACAAAACTCTTTGTGATTTTGTTTTGTTTTTTACCATTGGAACGAGACTCTTGAAGGGAGCATAGATCTCTTCACCATTAAAAGAACCAACACGAATCGATGAAGCTTGAGTCAAAGAACCAAAATAATTCGCTTGTTGCACTTTATCCTTCGTTGCCCACGAGATTCCTCTGTTAACACATTTCATCAAAATTCCAAATCAAAAAAATCTCACAAAACACAAAAAAAAATTGAAAAAAGCAAAAAAATAAAAACTTTATGTCACAGCTTAAAAAAAAACTCACTCTTTATTCGCAATCACACCAGCAGTGAGTGTTGATCCATTGTTACCACCCCATCCCACAAGCATAACCCTTAAAAATGAATCGAAATTGTTAAAATTTTATATATAATTTTTAAGACGGAGAAATCAAGAAATGATGTGAATTTACCCTAATTTGGGGACACGAGTATCGGTTTTGAAATCGTATTTGACAACTTTAGGCTTGACAATCCATTGATAAGAACCATTGATATTCTCATGAACGACCTCTGTTGTTTCATAATCATACTTTGATTCAATCTCATTCTCTGTGTACTTCACATTCGGTGACTCAACTTTAAAACTCTCAATGAACATTTTTGCCTTGAAAATCTAGATTTGTTTTTTGATCGATTTGTTGTTTGTGTGTGTGAGTTTTTGTGGTCTCTCCAAGTGTACCTATATATAGAAGAAAACTAAACACACGTGGTTTGATCTGAGTGGTTGATCATATCTCTTACCCAATGCATGTGAGCTTGTGATGATTCTGGTTCGGTGGGTGAGCCACACGTGTGGGGACTCACACGTGAGAGGTGACACGTCGGAAGTCCAGTCCATACACGTGGCGTCGTTTTGCGGATGCAAAGTTTTTTGTGGGTCTGGAATCTAGTTACTTCCGTTACTCTAAATTGGTTAAAACGACACTGTTTTTGTCAAAGATGAGACCGTTTGTTTCCGTTACTGTTAGTTAACGATAGTCTCGAACTCGATAGACAGAGAGTGAATGACACGTATCAGAGTTATGTCGCCACGTGGAGTGTGTGTCGTTCACGGCTTAAATGTTGGCGCGTGGAATTGGTTTAAGGGCTTCTCTTTATTTAAAGTAAAGTATGACCGTTTTAAAGACTTTTGTTTATGTTTGGTCTCTATGTGTTTTAAGTGGGACCCATGGAATCTTGTGGACTGGCTTTGACGCGATAATTACGAAGCGTATCTCTGTGTTTTTATTGTTACCAGATTAGGGACGTAAATATTTTGCAATGTATAAACCTTTTTATTTACTACTTGGAGATACTCAGTAGATTGTACAGTCGTAAATTATAATTCTTTAACTAATTGGAAAACTACCAAGGAATTTCGATGATATCTAGGCAAATTTATGAATATAGAATTATCCTATTGGTTCAAATATAATGAGAAAAATATCAATGTTTTTTTTATAACATCAATGTTTTTATGTTTATTGGAACAAGGATTAATTGATTAAGTGGATATCTGTTTTTAGTTTATTACATTAAATTGAAACAAAAATAAATAACACATCATAGAAACATTTATGTTTGTTCCAAGACATGTGGCATAGTGATTTGTGAAAGTGTCGAAACTGTGATACTGCTTGGAGTCAAGCCCAGCAAAATGTATATTATTATTGCTGAAAAAAAAAAATTCTTATGTTTTTTTTTTTTTTTTTCATTAGATGTATGGATTGGAAAAAAGAAAACATTAGCATTGTTTCTATAGGTGTAATTCATGCATATTTCATGTCGTCGCTACGAAAAAATATTATTTACTAACTAAATTGTATTAGTTTTCTTTTTAGAAAAATAATTAAAAGGTTTTTGACTTATGCATAATAATAATATAGCATGTTATATGGATTTGTCCCAAGAACTACTCAAACTGACGATTTTTAGGCTTTGCATAACATTTTTATTAGTTGAGATATTGGCTTTTAGTAATTTTCATTCTTTTTTATAATTTAAATTAAATGATATGATCTCTCTCTCTTTCAATAATTTTCATTATTTTCAACATATTTGAATTGATATAGTATTTTAAAACTTGTATTTAACAATTACAACGTACGTTACGTTATAGTATCAGGTGAGATGATAAGATTTGTGTTGCCATTTGCCAAACAACTAGCCTTAAAAAAAAAATTTGTCCTGCCCCAAACGCAAAGGCAACAAAACAGGCAGAGGCACCAACGTGGGTTGTCCTTACACAATGCCAAAATTGAGGTTTGGGATTTGAATCTCGTGAGTGTACGAGACAAACAGTACGTTACCATTACTCATTCACGGATTTTGGGTTCACATTATTTTTTTATAACATGTAATAAGTACATTAAACCGAGTTAGAATTTATATAGTGATACAGTGATGACACTAGTACAAATTACTAGGTTTACAATTTTCTTATACTTTAAATTCGATTATTGTCAATGCATAAACGGCTAGCTCCGGATAACGGGAGAGATTATAAACTAAAGGTTCGGAACTTCCACGGTTTAAAAAAAAAAACATATAAATAATGTGATTTGATTTATCTTTCAACATATATGATGATTACATTCTTATTTGGATGTGGCGAGCTAAAATATATATGTATCTTTTCATTCCCATCATCAAACAGAAAAAAAATAAGTATACTCATTGATCCATACAGGATTTTATAACAAATGATGTATTATATGCTAGGATTACAAACTTTTGAAATTGATACTTATAGTCTTATATGACATATACATTTCAGGCTGCCAGAAAATGGTGTCATATGCTAAGTTTGGGGAAACCACATTATGAGATAGTGCTATAGTCGACATAAGATGGCTTAAATGGTGAATCCAAAAATTCATAAGTTGGTTTTTCTTTTAAGTGGAGGATGAAGAAACTATATATAAAAGGTGTTTTGGACATATATATTTTTGAATGGCTATGTAAAAGTTTGATAGGTAAGGTTGTGGCCATATACGTACGTTTATAAATCAATAAGTTGTACCACTTTTAAAAGCCTTTATCTAAATTTCTCCACGCCACATATTTCTCTTTATATCACTTTCTTACATTTTTCCACTATTTAATCCTTTTTTATTTGTCTATTGGAAGTTTCTCGTACAAAATTGTGAAAATATAATAAAATCAAAATTTCTGTTGGATTTCTTAGAGTACAATTCAGAAATTAACTCCTTTTTTGTTATCATCTAGCATTATTAAACGTTGAAATGGTTCAAACAAAGTTTGTTATCATATTCCAACTAACAAAGTTCATAAATTCAGGAAACTGAGTTTTTGACCAACAAAATTCGGAAACTTAGGAGACTAGGCTGGGAAACTTCATAAATTAAATACATGCATGTTGAAAATGATTCAATTCCAAAATTTGAACTTTAAGTTCTTATCAAGAGCCAATTCGTACGTGATCCGGCAAATGGCAAACATCTAGTGGTTGATTTGATTTGAGGTATGTTTTCTTGCTAACCATATTAGATTTGATGTTGATTAGAAATACGGAATCTAATTGCGACCATTTTACAGTGATATTGTTCCTAAATTATATAAAAGGTGACATGGACCTATATTGTTTTGTTATTGGATTTAACAAGATATGATTGATTGAGAAATGAATTATATAACTTTTGTTGGGGTTAGTCCAATAGAACGTCCTTCTACAACTTTCTACAAACATGGTGTCAAGTCCACATAACATTACCATGTGATGAAAAATCAGAAAAAAAAGAATTACGTACAAATTAATTAAACACCACATGATTTTTTAAAAATAATTTTCTATTGAACTTTTTGGTAATATATTCAATGAAGGTATACACCAATGTACA
This sequence comes from Odontarrhena argentea, assembly GCA_900406245.1. Classification (NCBI taxonomy): domain Eukaryota; kingdom Viridiplantae; phylum Streptophyta; class Magnoliopsida; order Brassicales; family Brassicaceae; genus Odontarrhena; species Odontarrhena argentea. The sequence continues at coordinate 27,324 of OVAF01000357.1, read as the reverse complement.
ATATATACAAATAAATACATTAAATACATGTTACAAATGAAAAAATAATTAATATTGATGATGGGATGATGCAATATATCATCTAAGCAAAGAATGAGAATGTTTGATCAAACTTTGGAGAGTTTGATTGCCTTGAGCTTTGCTTAAGAGATTCTTCACATTCTGTGTCATCTAAATTGATATAAATTAAAACATAAAAATTATAAGTAACCAAAAAATCAAAATTATAATTGATTTGAAGAGAGAAAGAAAGACTATTACCTCCCCAAGACTACCCTTATTGGAATAAGGCATGGCTCTTTGGGCTGTTTGGTAATTACTTCTACTTCTTGTCATAATCTTTGAAGAGCTTTGCCATTTTCCTTCCAATTGATTGGGAAGTGTAGATTCCTTTACAAAATATATACATACATAATTGTAAAAAATGAAAATGAATAAATATATCAAGACAAAAAATAAAATAAAAAGAGAGAAGAAATTATGAGAAAACGACATACCAAGAAAAGCACTGTTGCACAATGCTTGACGACCTCTAAATTCATTCGAACATCATCGAGACTTCTACAATAATAGACACATATGTCTTTTATTTTTCTCTTACAATAATGGACATATATATATATATATATATATATATATATATATATATTTTTTTTTTTTTTTTTTAATAAGAAAAATGTAATATTGATACATATACACAGATATATAATTTGGTACCTGTGCTTTTGAACTCCAAGACCAAAATAGGCAGCCAAACTCGCCATCTACAACATAATTAAAAATTAAGCTCGTTAAATTACACATTTTACAATTTAAACTTCAATAATAATTATACATCTTATAATCTTCTATGTTTCATAACTATTATTACATTTGTTGTATTATATAGAATGATCTCTTATGAGTATTTATGCAAAGTTATAATATTCTACCAAAATGTGAGAAAAATTGCAAAATATAAACTTGTAAAAACAGAAAGGTCTTTTTTTTTTTTTCTATACACATAATGATAATATTTAATCTCACCATTATGTTCCACCTCAAAAATTTTAGTTTTGGTTAGTCTACTAATCATAATAAGCTGCAATTAGTAACAATAAAATTAAAATAGTTTACAGAGAAATGTAAACTCACTATTATTGAGAGTAAAAATTCTACTTTGAGAACATTATAACATTGTCATCAAAACTTCGAAAGTTATTATAAACCTTAGAATAAAAGCTATATCAAATTTGCTATACAAAGAAATTAGATATGGTACCTTCATGTTACCAGCTCTTTTGCCAAACTTGTCACTTAACAACCCCAAAGAATCAATGATCCCTGAAGGTTCAGGAGCAGTTTTACCGATCTCCGCGAAAGCTTCTTTGATCCTAACGCAATCGAATCTCCTAATGTTATGTCCTGCCCAAATCCGACCATTTAACAAACCAAAGATCTTGTCAGCCACATCTTCGAAACTCGGTGCATTTATAACCTTGGCCCTCGTGATACCATCTTCTCTAGATGATCTTAATGAGACCACAGACAAGTCTTTTGGTTGTATAAGCGTTGTGAAGCTCGAGAGCTCCTCGAGTTTTCTTGGACATACGATGATTGCACCGAACTCTAGGATGTGAAAATGTTGTCCCGGTTTGTTTGGTACGTTTGTTTCTAGATCGAAGAAGACGATTTCGTTTTGGAACTCCATTGGTTTCTTTCCTTTTTTTTTGGTTGATCCTAAATGTGGATTTGTTTGTATAAATATTGTGGATTTGGAGGCTTTTACTTGTGATGGAAGTTAACTGTAGGTTTGGTTTGTGTTGGAGGTTATTTAGCTTCATGGAGAAAATTTTAATGTATAGGGTAAGCAAGAATCTTTACTTTTTGCTTTATCTAAAACCAATAGAAAAGGTTTTTTCTAGGCAAGAGTTCGTTGGTAGATTCATATTGTAAGAGAATTGATTCCTTTCATTTTTTGATAATATTCATAAGACGAGGATACTTCGATTTGTTTAATGTCTAAAACTCTTTTTGCAGAGAACAAACTTTCTTCTTTAGTATTTAACGAAAAGTGTTACAAAAATCGTTATAAGAAGATGGAATATGACGAAATCGAATGCAGGAAAGTACAGGTCATTTGCTAACTTACAATGGTAAAACACAACAAACTTTAAGCCGGTAAGTTTATCAACAGAGACTCGAGCATGAGGCCAAATCCCGATTTGTTTCATCCATGAAATACGGAGACTCTTTGGATAGTTACCTTTACTTAGCTGAAAACCTGCAATTTTTGAAAGCTAAACAATCAATTTGCATACCTTGACATATTGTTTCACGAATTAGGAATAACAAAGCATGAGTCTCGAGCAACTATTGGTTTTCGCAATCATAAAGATATATATCGAAAAAATGCATCGAGCTAGAGAACATCTTCTCTCTAATTTATCTAACTGGATTGCTTCATCATTCTTACGACTTCTCAATGCTAACATTACCAATTAGCTCTTTGACATGTCAACGCCTAGAAATGGGAAATTCAATAAAGGAAGAAGAACATGTACTATACCTCAAACTCTGGTACAAGAAGAATCAAAGTCATCAGGAGCAACACGAGCAATCCAATTATTCAAAGTCCGCTTAACATCAGTATGATTCACATAAGCCAACTCATACATACTACACAAATTCACAACCAAGCTCTCATTCAAAGCAGCAGTCGGCACTCTCTCCAACGCATTCTCCATAACCTTAATCGCATCCGACAAATCTCTCAGATACATCAAACAAAGCGCCTTATTATTCACCGCAACAACATCCGAACCATCTCGCTCAATACACTCCTCATACTCCCTCACGGCCGCAGCATAATCCTTGGCCACAACGTAAACCAAAGCCTTATTCCTCCCCACAAGATTCCTAAACTGCACTTCACTCAACTTCCCTTCATAGCTCATCTTCTCCACGCGAGCAAACGTAGCCTTCCCTCCTTCGATATCACCAAACTGCATCTGAACAGAGCCTAGCTTCGAAACCAAAACCGCATCTCCCGGATTACGACTCATCAACTCCTTAATCAAATCCATCCCCACACCAAACTCCTTATTCCCCAAATGAAACCCAAGCAAACAACTCATCACAAAAACCTCTCTTTTCTTCCACAACTCAACAGATTCATCAAACCCTTGAGACCCTTTATCCAAAATCCTCTCTTTAACAAAATCAAGCAAAGTATACAACCGATCTAAACCCTCCTGACGATTCCCAAGCTTAGTAGGAATTAAAGCGTAAACCCAACGAAGAGCAAAAGGAACCATGGATCCAATCCGATTAGGGTAAATCTCAGGGAACGATTCGTACCTATAATGCATCCCATCGAAATCGTGCAACGAATTAAGCTCGTGAGCTGCTTCATCGGAGCGACGAAGCTTGACGAGGGCGATGATTTGGTAGGTTAGGTATGTGAGTTGCTCGTGTGGCTTCGTGAGGAGGAAGAGAGCTTTGGCTGTAGAGATCTTCTCGAGGATTGAGTCCCATGAGCCTCGTGTTGAGAGTTCGTGGAGTGTGCCGAGATCGTGTGTTAACTCGTCGAGGGATGTGAATCGTTCCGGTGGTTGATCGGAGATGATGGTGGTTGTGGTTGTTGATTCGAATGTTGTTGGTTCAGGTTTGGATTCGGGTCGGGTTTGGGGTTCGGGTGAATTTGGATCTATCGGTGGTGGTGATGAATCGGAGAACATTGTTGAAGACGACGAGCTTTCAAGGTTGGGTTTTTTTTGTCAATTTTTTTGAGTTTGTAACCATTTGAATTGGAAACCGAACCGGATCTTTATTGAATACAATTAATTGGACGGACCAGTTCAATCGATCAAACCGGATTTTCTCAAAAAAAACAAAAAAGAAACATCTTGTTTTGTTGGGTGAAAAGATATCAGATTTAGGTTTAAGCATTGTGTATTTCAAATATATTTTAATTTTATATGTGAAAATAAAAATGTACATTAATGATCTTATTAAATATTCTAAAATCTTGAAATCTAGTTCGATTTTTTGAACTTATTTTACACTTTTGAACTTTATTTTATAATTATTTTGTTATAACCAAATAATAAATTATTAACTTTATTTCATTATTAATTAATATTCTAGATGATATTATTATGGACTCTTCTTCTATATTTCACTCAATTTCTTCAAATGTATACGTTCTTCGTTTGTCATTCTACAAGTGACGGTTGAATGCATGTAAAAAACTTGAAAAAAATCGTGATTTCTGATGGCACATCCATTCCATAAATATTTAAAATGTAATATTTGACTATTTTTTGCATGAACGTCTTTTTTCATCTACGATCTTGAATTTTTCAACCACATTCTTTAATGAGTATACTATACAAAGATTAAAAGAATCGAAGTTACATTTGGACCGGAGCATTCTTCAAAGTCTATCTGAGTTAAGCGGTCTAGATCATTCTATATCTATCTCCGAGAGCGTGTTCATACTATGGCAATCCTCTTGTCTATCCATTCAGTATCTATGGCTTGCCGTTTGATTCAAATAATGACCATAATTAACTACCTCTAACTCGGGACTCAAAATATCTTATTCATGATCTTACCTTCTTTACTAAAATATTTCTCGAGACTTTGTTTTTTTTTGGTAAAATAATATAATTCAACCAATTATATAAAAAAATTATAGAATTTAGAAAGTTAAAAATATATCAAATAACTAAAATGTGTAAATATTTTCCAAACATGTAACAAAATGATAGCACAAAACAAAAAATCTAAAACATTAAAGAATAATAATTTAATAAAAACAGTGTACAACTAATTAATTATTCCTCATTTGAAATTTTTGTTTAGTCTGCTACTAATACTAGTCATGGTCCTCATGGAAGTCTAAACTACGATATATAGTAATGTGAATGGCAAACAAATTATAGGCTATTACATTTAAAACATATCAGAAATATAAAGAATATGTACCAAATCCTTACTAAGGCCACACTAATCCGATCAATGATCACATTACAAAAAAAANAATTAAAAAAAAAAAACCCCTTGCTATATATGTTAAAAAAAAAAAAAAAAAAACTTTGTTGTTTGGTGAACGACAGTACTGACTCAGAAAATACTGTATGAACTCTATAACATTGTTGTTCAACAAACAAAATATTTAAGTAGAAAATGTATGTAACGATTTGGGTCTCAGTAACATATATATATATATATATATATTTTTTTTTTTTTGGTCAACCAGGTCTCAGTAACATATATATGTTTCAAACAATGTTATGATTTATATTCAAAAAGTGGCAAAACCATGGGTAATCCTTTATGCATCTTCTCATGTTAGAAAAAATTAACGATGTTTTTAGTTAATATGGCATTTTTATGTGAGTGAGTAAAACATTTTTAGTTAATAAAACATGGGGAAAATTCACAAATACCCACCTTCCCATACCCATAATCACAAATACCCACTTTTTTAATCACATATACCCATTTTTTGTTATTTATTAAAAAAATATATCAATCTTTATCCAAATTAATATTTTTAATATTTTAAAATGTTTTATAATATTTTATAGGGTTTTTGGGTTTAGAATCTAGGGTTTAGGGTTAAAACCCTAAACCCTAAAATTCTAAACCCTAAAAAAACGTTTTGAGCCCTACCCCCCAAAATATAAACCCTAAAACCTTAAAACTTAAACCCAAATACTTATTAAACACTAAACCCTAATCCTACAAAGTTTCAACCATAAATTATAAATTTTAGTACCTTAAATTAATTATAGATGAAAAATGGGTATATGTGATTAATAAAAGTGGGTATTTGTGATTATGGGTATGGGAAGGTGGGTATATTAGACAATTACTCATAAAACATTAACGCCGAGGGGGTTAGAAAGTGAGTTCATGTATGCTGAACTCACACAAACATTTTTATCATGTTCAAACATTGGCAATGCCGTTAATAATGACAAAAACCGCTCGTTGTACATCGGTAAAAGTATGGCAATTATTCAGCAAAAACTTGGCAAAGAAAGGTTTGTTGTGATATTGTATAAATATGTACTTTGCAATGTTGTGACACTATGTCGTTTTTAAACAATGTTGTTATTGATTGGTAATTTTTCCAAATATATACAATCTCTTATAATATATTTCTGTAAGTCCTTCACACAAAAAAAGTCATAAATTAGCATTTTTCTTAATGCACTATATTTTAAAAACCTTGTGGATTTTGCTATTATTTTATGTGGAATAATTATCAATCTACATTGTGAAAATTTGTTGCGATATTGGACTGTTTGTTGGTTGTGATATGAACTTACAAATGGGCCCAATCTAGGCCCATTCTAGTTCCAGGCACATGCTTAGCACATGGTACTTCTCATTTATTTGAGCAAATGGGAAAAAAGAGTATTTCGGTATTTCCTTTAGTTTTTTCAACAAACTCGTATAAAAATTTCTCAATTCCTATATAAAAAATTATTTCAAAGCTCAAATTAAAGTTGTATTTATTAGATATAAAAAATTATTTCAAAGTTCAAATTAAAGTTGTATTTATTAGATATGCGTATAGATATTTCTCCCACTATTTACATAGGATCCAGCGATTTAAGTGGACACAAAAACTAATAGTGGCATGCAGCAGAATCAATTATTTAAATGTCAGGATATTAAACCATATAGTAACTTGTACAAATTTGTATATATTTATTCTGAGTACATAATTGTAGATTTGTAGGTCACATTAAATACAGTATGCCAAAAGAAAAGTCAATTATTATCTAACCCTTTGTGAATAGTCTAAAGTCCACATTCACATTTTGGAATTTGTTCCTGAGTTTTTGGTACACACCATATTCTAGATCAAAGACTTCGGTCAAAGAATCAAAATATATTTGCCAAAATATTATAATTTGTTATCGATGAACCTAGCTTATTTATACATTATAGCTTTTGAATTTTTCTTTTTAGCTGATATAAATTTTAAAATTATTTGGAGTGAAGGAAAATAACTCACAAACCAATTCTGTAATGAAAATAATTAGATAATAAAGCACAAAAAGAAATTGAAATTCATAACAAAAACTCATTCTCAACTAGAAACTATTATTATTCTATTACAAGTTGGTCATTGATTATTGAAATCGTTCGTTACTATTTAATCTTGTCAGTTTTGATCGCATTATTATGCATCTAATCATACTTTATGACTTTTTTACCTTTTTTACTTAACTTATCTAATGAAGTCAAAAGTCGTTGATCATTGACTTAAGACAAAAGGCCAAATGACTCATTAACATCACTACTTGTTTCTTCTAAAACGTTTTGTCAGAAGTTTGGTAAAATAATTAATCGTTTTAATATTCTCAGATTTGGAAATTTTAGCATCGTGCGGTATTTAATTATTTTTTGTGAATCTTGTATTCTGTGACCGTGACTTAAACGGTTCATATTTCTTAATTAAGTATATTTATTCGTTATAAAATGTAAGTATTCAGTTAACTATTGCAATTAGTCAGTAATTAATAAAGTTTTCAATTATTAAAATTACATGAGGATGCAATATTTTATTTTAATTTGATAAGCACATGATGCAAAAATGAAAATGAAAGCGCGTAGAGAAAGAAAGTGTCGTTTTTTGGTTCTCCATGTGAGTGATCTTAACTCTCCCACTTTTGCATTAAATTCTCTATCCTTTTCTTTATTTCCTTTTCATGATTTTGTTTTATAAATTCTCTACATTATTTTAATTGTTTTTGGTAAAGAAAATGTGTAAATGTTTTTGGGGAGATTCTTATTTTGTTAAACTATATATGTAGGTTAAATCTCCCCCACTAAAGTTATTTACTCGAAGTCGAAATATCCACATTTGTTCAAGAGCGGTCGAAAAGTCTAGATCGAAAAGGCTTAAATATTTTCGACGAAACGTAATCGAAGTGATATCATGTTTTAAATTTATTGTGAAAAAATAATTTAGGTCTAAATGCATGGTTAAAATAGACAACATTTTTTTATTTGATATGAATATAAATGATAGTTATCTGAACAAACTTTAGCTCCTATATAAATCTAAACAACCAAACTCAAAGTACATTTTTTAAGTGGAAGCATGTTGAGATAATGGGGATCATCACACCATTAAATCCAAATCAGGTAGAAGTTGTGGAAGTAGTTAAGATTTAAATTCCTTTTGTTTTCTATATTAAAAATGTATGAAACATTTTGTTATAGAAACACAAAAATGTTTTCATCTACATACCTCTAGGAAAGTGACTGCTCATAAAATTTTAGATCTCCCCAAATGATTGCAATTGTTTTTACTCACACCATACAATAAAATTATCTTTTTTTTTTACTTATCACCAAATCAAATACATACAAAAAACAATAATGATATTAAAAATTAGACAAGTAGTAGCAGAGAACCTGCAACCATGACGGTGAGGTTAAAAACAGTAATGTTATCAAAAATAGTAAAATTCTCTAGTCTTCTTTCTTGTTCACACACATACACTCATCATATATATAACACATATGCACACACACTGTCACTAATGCTTCTCCTTCTCTTCTCTCTCTTCTCTTTTGCTATATATTGACAAGCTTGTGATCTATCTTCTCAAGATCTGTCTGAAACAAAACAGTGAGGAAGAGACTCTCCTAGGTTTCTAAATGTCTCCACTCAAGTACTTGTGTATTGGTCTCTGTTTCATCCTCTTCTTCTTCTTCTCTTCTTTTGCGTCTCATGAGGTACAACAACGACAAGATTCGCAATTTCGAGTAAGAAGATTGTTGGTTAAAGATCTTGATGATGATGATAATGAAACAGCTCTTCCTCCTCCTCCTAAGAAGAAGAAGAAGCTCACTGATTCTACAACATCATCATCATCAACACCAAGTACTAAGAAGAATCAGACCAAGCTCATTAAACCAACCTCTTCTTCTTCTTCTTCCACCAAGAATCAAACTAAACCAATCTCTTCCTCAGCCAAGAATCAAACCAAGCTCACTAAACCAATCTCTTCATCCACCAAGAATCAAACTAAGCTCATCAAACCAATCTCTTCTTCCACCAAGAACCAAACCAAAACCTCATCACCCAAATCTTCATCAAACACAACCAAATCCACAAACTCCACAAAACCCATTACTCAATCAACCAAAAAATCACCAGATCTAACCAAATCAGCCCCACCCAAAAACAAAACCACCTCAAAATCCAAACTTTCACCACCACTCTCAAAACCCACATCCAAACCAAAACCAATCGAGAAAGAGATCAAACCCTTCTGGTTAGACGACGAAGAAGACGACGATTTCGTAAACGAATTCAGATCACTCCCTACGAAATTCCAAAGATCCTTACTCCCAGATCTCGAGAAAATCTCAACCACATCCAAATCCTACTTAAACAAAGCCAACAAAGACCTCACCAAAAACTTCAAACCTTACTTCGGATCCAAATACTCACCAATCATAGCTTCCATCGTCTCCTTCATCTTCCTCTTAGTCCCTTTACTCTTAGTCTCACTCATCTTCAACAAATTCAAATCCTACTTCTCCTTACAAAAACTCCTAATCTTCATCCAAATCTACCTCTCGATCTACTTCACCATCCTCTGCCTCTCCTCGATCGTCACGGGAATCGAGCCATTGAAGTTTCTCTACGCGACTTCGAGCTCAAGTTACGTTTGTTTGCAGATTCTCCAAACCCTAGGTTACGTTCTGTACCTTTTGATTCTCCTCATGTATCTCGTTCTTGTGTTCTCGACGGACTGTGGATTGGGCCTTAAGGTATTGGGCTTGGCTCAGACTTTTGTGGGCTTCGCGGTTGGGTTGCATTATTACGTGGCGGTTTTCCATAGGGTGGTGCTGCATCAGCCACCGAAGACGAATTGGAAAGTGCATGGGGTTTATGCCACGTGTTTTCTTTTGATTTGTGTCTTGTCTAGTGCTGAGAGGAGGAAGAAAGAGTATCTGGAAGAAAGTGGTGATGAAGGAAAGAAAAATTGAAATTTTTCTCTCTCTTTTTTTTTTTGTATTTTTATATTTCGTTTTTTGATAAATTTCGGCAAAATTTAGCTAAGAAATGCAATAGAAGAAACACTTTTACTGGTGGAGGTTCGATACATTTTACTTCATTTGTATTTATTATCAAATCGATAAATATGGAATAAAATTTCATGTTTTCATTTCTCTTGTTATTAAAAAAAATATCTAATTTTTTTATGTGGAAAATTAATCGGTTAAATGATCTTTTCAATAATTATTTTTGGATATAAAGTTTAGTGTGCTATTCAGGTTTTGTTTTTTTTTATAGAAAATATTATGTTTATGTTTTGTCAGTCGATATATCGGTAATAATATCATATTTTTTGTGAATGAATGAATTATTCTATTTTTTGTGAATGAATGAATTATTCGACAACTAGTATGAATGATAACTGAATTTTGTTCAAAATCTCGGCTTGAACAAAGGAGATATTTCTTGGTGGAAGTTTGAACTATTTTGGTCAATCTAGTTACTGTTAGAAGTTAAAAAAGTTTCAATTATTTTGTGAAAACTATACAAACTGAGTATTGATCATTACATCATTGTGATTAGTGTTAGAAATTAAAACTTTTTACTTATATTGAGAAAACCATAAAAAATTGACAACTGATCCTAAAATAATTGCGATTAGTGTCAGAAGTTAAAAAAGTTTCACTTCTTTTGTGAAAAGTGAAAACTATACAAACTGGTACTGTACTAATTGATCATAATAAAATAATTGTGATAAAGAGAATCCCTAAAAATAGGTTGTGTTCAGTAAAGTGTTAAAAGTCAACATTGAATGAGGTGGGGTCCATGGAATCGAAGAGTTCGAAGACTTTCGTGAGAAAAGGGCGTTTCGGTCATTTAATGAGCTACCGACGAAGCTGGGTGGTGTTGTGTGACTTGTGTTGTGTCGGTGGGTAAACACGACACAAGTGAAGTGAATAGTGTTGACGTGTCTGGTAAGGAGAAAAATGGGATTTGTCTGTAAAACGTATTATAGTATGGGCCACAAGCCCATACCCATTACGCATATATCGGTTCGGTTCTCTCTTTGGTTTTGGTTCGATAAAAATTTGATGAATTTTTCAATATTTTTATTGTTGAGATAAATTCATTTTTTATCATATTATTTATTACCAAGTAGGCAAGACTTATCATATTAGCGAATAAAAACCAGAAAATAAAAAAAAACTGAGTGTAAGTTCAATTTCTAGATAAATTAAGAAACACATACTTTGCGAATTCGCCCGTAACTTTCGAAGGTGTCAATTTAAATCCAAACAACATAAGTTTTTGCGTCCACCAGGACCAGACCACCACCAAGTGATCACAAAAAAAGAAAAAAAAAAAAACAGGCTAACACAATGTTAACACAAGACAAATGTGGCTTTGTTTTTTTTCATAACTGTATTCTGTCTCACTCTCAAATGAGATTTCACTGACGTCATATACTAGTTAGGAAGAAGAAGCTAACTTCACCTCCGGTCAAATTCAATTATCTGCTTGTCAAAATTCGAAAGGACACTGTGATAAAAGCTCAAAGCCTCAAAGCTTGAATCTTTTCTGTTTAGTTGTTTGTTGGCCCAGTCAAAGTTAATTTAGTATGTGTGATTGAATTACTTTTCTTTGGCCCATTAAACCATACGTGAAGTCGTGAAGTGATGTGTGAGAATGAGAACCAAAACTTTAGTATATTGTTGGCCCATTAGTACATTTCGGAATTTCAAATGAATCTTTGTAACCGAACTTAAATTTTAGATATCCAAACCGAACCAAACCGAAATCTTATTCGATTCAATTCAGAACTTATTTTGGTTCTCCGAAAACCCAAAATTCCGAAATATCCAAACTGTTTTAATCTGAATTATCCGAATGCCCATAATGGAAGATCAAATATACTGTTATGTTGCAAACTATAGTTTCAAATAGAACAAAGTTTGATGAAAATAAAATAGATAAGGTCCGGATGATGATGTTATATTTCATCAGGAAAGGAAGGAAAACATCACACATTGATTTGTGTGCTTCAATCATGCAAGTGTACACAATTTGCATTTGTCTCAATTTCACATTATAGCTCTGTATATATATCATTTCAGAATTTTGTTACTTTTACATTTGCAAAAAATGAAACAACAATTAGGAATTTCTAATTCATATATGTCTCTCATTATTAGATGTAAACTCTAATCACATTTTCCTCGAGTAGAAAGACAAAACTTTATTGCTCGTAGGTCCATCGGTTTCCACTGTTCGATACTATTACAATAAGAGACCTTTTTTTATTTTTTTCCAAATAAAAAACAAACAATAATCGTGACAGGAATTAATTAAAAAATGAACAAAAATATAACCAACACAAAAAATTTTTGACTTTTATTTTCTCTTTTTTTCTTCTTAAAATTCATTGTACATATTATTTCCATTAACTATATGATATATCATATATCTAATTTAAATTTTATTCAGAAATAACCGCAGTCTAATTACAATTGTAAATCGACTAAGAACATGCATTATGACACCAAAAATCGAACCTATAATTAATTGAATGAAAAATTTATTGTATATAATAAACAATGAATTTTGATTTTACTTATTTTACCTCAAAAGTTACCTTTTCTTTTAATTATTTGTCACACTCATACATTCCATAAGTTGTAGACCAAAACAACAATAAAATTGTGCTCTTACTTCCATTTCCGTTAAGATTCTACAACTCATTTAATTCGTGTAACCAAATATGTAATGCATATGTAACCAAATATCTCATTTTTTAAAAAAGAAAGGTTTTATATGGTGATCTATATCTGTAATGTATAGTTTTTGGTAGCAAATTTTTTTTAAAAAAAATTAAACGATGGGTGGCTAGAATTAAATATTAAGAATTTGTTTATTATTAAAGTCACCAACCAATGTAAAAAGAAAATATCTTTTACAGTAATATAATTTCGTAACGAAATGAAATAATAAGAAAATAAAAAGTGGCACGAGTTATATAACAGAGCCTCTAATCTTGGCACGTGTGAGAATCAGCGTCATCATCTTCTCCTCTTCCAAAGTTTCGGCTTCTTCTCTCTCTCGATTTGGGGGAGTTTCCGTTGCGGTGGTCTTAGTTACGTCTCCGACTTCAATCGCCGGCGAGCTAAGTGGGTTTTCAACAATTTCCCGATTTTTCTGAAGTCACGAAGAGAGATTTCGTTATACTAGAGAGTTTGAATCTCTCATGCTCAGGTAATTTTTCTATGATGGATTGGTTTCGATCGTTGGTTTTGGGATTAGGAATCAGAAAGAGTGAATCTCCTTACTTAAATAAGCTATTTGCAATTTTCTTCTGGAAATGAAGAATCTCGCTTTTGTGGGGTTTCTTGATTCGATTACTTAGAAGTTGACAATTTGATTTTTTGTGCTTTCAAAGATTCCCGAATCGAGATTTAGGATCACTTTTTTTTTCTGGGTATATAAACAATTTTGGTTTTGTTGAGCTTTTAAATTACGCTTGTTTACTTATACAGAACAATCATTTTGTATGAACGTGTGAGTATTTTGAGTTTTAGGTGTAAATCACATTTCTTTTATCTCTCTAATGCGTTAATTTTCAATGGTCACAAACTTCACCTATTTTGTGTTTTCTTTTTCTCCTCCACCAATATTTTATATTGTGGGTTACTTTGCTTTATCTTTGTTAAACATTTTGTATCATTTGGTTGTTTTTGATTTTCGTAACGGTATCATTTCAGGTGGTTTGGACACTTGTTGTGAAGAAGAGGAAGAACCTAGTTTTGGTTCTGAGATTGTCGTTTGGTTGGAAAGGATTCATTTCCAGCCATGCCTTCTCTTCAACTATTGCAGTTAACTGAGCGGGGTCGGGGTCTTATTGCCTCACGACGGTAACAAATTCTTTGCTTTAACTCTATCTACAAACTATTTTTATTTTTAGTATGTCTCCGTTTGCCTCCTCTGATGATCCCCTGACCCGAGATTGCGTATTTTCTATGTTCTTAGTTGTATTTAGAGAAAATTTGTTGTTTTGCTTCTTGGTATGTCTCCTTGTGCCACTTTTGATGTAATTCTGAGCTGAGATTTCATATTTCGCTGCTTCTAAATGTACTTTGATGGAATATTTTTTTTTGGTTCTTCATATTTTATTTTCTGTGTGTACATCAGTGCTCTTGTTTCATCTCTCTTCCTCTGTTGAATTCTGTAGGAAATCTATACTGCTTGCGGCTGGGATCGTAGCTGCTGGTGGAGCTGCTGCTTACCTGAAATCAAGGAGCAGTTCTCGAAGGCTTGATTCTTCGCGTCATTGCAATGGTCAGAGTGATGATGATGAGGCATTGGAAAAGCTGACAGGAAATAATAAAAATTCAAAGTCAAGTACAAAGAAAAAGAAAGCAGGAGGATTAAAGTCACTTCAAGTTCTGACTGCTATTCTTCTGTCTCAAATGGGAAAAATGGGTGCCAGAGATCTTTTGGCACTAGTGGCCACAGTGGTAGGCATTTCCTCTCAATTTCAATAAAAATACATGGTTACTTTTCCTTGTTAATTTATGATTTTGTTTTATGTCTTTTCCCGAGTCATATATTGGATTTTGTGTATGTGGTGTATTAAAATGGTCTAATCTTTTTGTTCTTGCAAAGTCCTGTAGATCGTTTGATATTCGTGGTGTTAGCGAACTGCAAACTGTTGCTGCAGTGTTATAGAATTCCAGGCGTCTCAATTTTCTGATAGAATTTATAAACCAAGAGAGAATTTTTCTAGCTTATTATGTTCTAGCTGAAAGAAACAACAGCTTAACTTGACGGCCAAGAGCTGGGAAAAGTCTGATTTATTTGTTTTAGTCCGTGGCCTAGTNGGCGGGGGCTTTTTCCCTTTTTTTTTTTTTTTTTTTTTTTTTTTTTTTTTTTTTTTTTTTTTTTACAAATTGCAGGTTTTCAGAACTGCTTTGAGCAATAGATTGGCGAAAGTACAAGGTTTCCTATTCCGTGCTGCTTTCTTAAGGCGTGCGCCACTGTTTCTACGTCTTATCTCCGAGAATATTATGTTGTGTTTCATGCTATCGACGACGCATGCTACATCAAAGTACATAACTGGAGCCCTGAGTTTGCGATTCAGGAAGATATTGACGAAACTTATCCATTCACATTACTTTGAGGTAGGCACTGCTGTCTCTTCTAATGAAGGCAATTCTGCAATTTATCATTTCTTAATGCTAGTATGTTTTTGACTAGTGAGCATATTGAGTAAACTTCTCTTTGCTGGATATCATTTTAATTTCATCCCTTATTACTTTTTTCAGAATATGGTATATTACAAAATATCACATGTGGATGGTCGGATTACGCACCCGGAGCAACGAATTGCGAGTGATATACCCAGATTTTCTTCAGAGTTGAGTGAACTTATACAGGATGATTTGACGGCGGTTACTGATGGAATTTTGTATGCATGGCGCCTATGTTCATATGCTAGTCCAAAATACATCTTCTGGATACTGGTGATTCTTGTTCAATCTTCTATGCTTGCAAAATTGGCCTTATGCGGTGCTTTTTATGCTGCTTTGTCTCTTATCCTTTCACAGTATATTCTTTCTATCAACTATCTATGAATTAAGCTGTACAATTTGTGTGTAGGCCTATGTACTAGGGGCCGGGACTACAATAAGGAACTTTTCTCCTTCTTTTGGGAAATTGATGTCCCAAGAACAGCAGTTGGAAGGGGAGTACCGTCAACTTCATTCACGCTTAAGGACTCATTCGGAAAGCATAGCATTCTATGGTGGGGAAAACAGGGAAGAGTCTCATATACAGCAAAAATTCAAGAATCTTGTCAAACATATGAGTGTAGTGCTTCATGACCACTGGTGGTTTGGAATGATCCAAGATTTCCTGCTGAAGTATCTCGGTGCCACAGTTGCAGTTATTCTGATTATTGAACCATTCTTCTCTGGGCATCTAAGACCTGATGACTCGACCTTAGGGAGAGCAGAGATGCTAAGCAATATAAGATATCACACCAGTGTCATTATTTCTCTCTTTCAGGCACTGGGAACACTTTCTATAAGTTCCAGACGGCTCAACAGACTCAGGTTATGCTTACGATCTCATGCCAGACAACAATTATTTAAACTTAATGTTTTACCCATCTGTAGTGGCGGCTATGCTTTCTAAGTACTGAAATGTTGTTGCTTCAAACAGTGGTTATGCTGACCGAATCCATGAGTTGATGGCTGTCTCGAGAGAACTCAGCGGTGATGATAAATTATCTTTCCAGAGAAATAGAAGCAGAAATTACCTAAGCGAAGCTAACTATGTTGAGTTTTCTGATGTCAAGGTAATTGGAACACAGATTCATGGTACTATAATCCTTCCCTAAAAAGTTATGTTCTTAATGCTACTTCATGCACTTCAGGTTGTTACTCCAACGGGAAATGTTTTGGTTGAGGATCTCACCCTTCGAGTTGAGCAGGGGTCTAATCTTCTGATTACAGGTGAACCCACTTTACCTAGGGGCTGGCATAGTATGATTATCAATTTATCTTTTCATGCTATTTTGTTTTTTTTTGCAATATCTTTCACGCCTATCTTAAACCTGCTTCATCATCTGGCAAAAATTCTCAGCCACTGAGGCGAAAAGATAAAATAGTACTATATTGTCCTGTGATCCTTGAGATGAGTAGCAAAGACGAAAATTTTAGTACCCTGTGTTGTCCTAGTGAAGGGGAAAAAAAAAATTGGAATTATTATTTTGTCAAGTAATTCTTGTGTTATTGATTTGGTATGCGTAGTAATAAATGAAATATGCATGTCTAGTTCAACGACTAGAGTGTTAGTGGAATAGTGTGGCAAGGCATCATCTTCTGAGATTGATTATACCCATCTCCATATATAAATGTATCGTAGGTCCTAATGGAAGTGGCAAGAGTTCCCTGTTCCGAGTATTAGGAGGTCTATGGCCCTTGGTGTCTGGGCATATTGTGAAGCCAGGAGTTGGTTCTGACCTTAACAAGGAGATCTTCTATGTGCCACAACGGCCCTATATGGCAGTAGGAACACTTCGCGACCAGTTAATATATCCTCTTACGTCTGATCAAGAGAGTGAACCGCTCACTGAGACTGGAATGGTGGAGCTATTGAAAAATGTTGGTATCCTAGTTTCTCTATTATATAGTAGGATTGTTTGTGTGGTTAAAGCTCATTTACTGTCAAATTTTGCGTGTTATACTTATTTCGGTGGACTTCTGCTTGTAGGTTGATCTGGAATATTTATTGGATCGCTACCAAGCGGATAAAGAAGTCAATTGGGGTGATGAATTATCTCTTGGAGAGCAGCAGAGATTAGGGATGGCCAGGCTATTCTACCACAAACCCAAATTTGCCATTCTTGATGAATGCACAAGTGCTGTGACAACTGATATGGAAGAACGCTTTGCCGCAAAGGTTCGAGCTATGGGAACTTCTTGCATAACAATCTCCCATCGTCCAGCCCTTGTTGCATTCCATGATGTAGTTCTGTCATTAGACGGAGAAGGGGGATGGAGTGTACACTACAAGAGGTTGGGATTCTTTCTTGACAATGTTTGTGAGGATTGTTAAAGTTTCTTGTATATACATATCTAAAATGACTTAACCTTCAGGGACGACTCTGCATCGCTGACAGATGCTGAAGCTGATTCAGTGAAAATTTCAGATACAGATCGGCAGAATGATGCGATGGTTGTCCAGCGAGCATTTGCCGCCGCTAGAAAGGTCTTCAAAAGCTCATGCAAATTTCTTTAAGGGGTGCTTTATTGGTGGTTTTAACCTTGTTACTTGGTGCTATGTAGGAATCCACCACAAAGAATTCTAAGGGTCAGTCTTACCTGACAGAGTTAATTGCAAAATCACCTGTTGTTGATAAAAGTGTTGTGTTGCCGCGTTTTCCTCAACCTCAAACATCCGCAAGGGCGTTGCCAGCAAGAGTAGCTGCAATGTTTAACATTTTGGTGAGCTTGAGTTTACTACTTTGAATTTTATTTAGAACACTTATGCAATTTTTTTGTTAACCTTACACACAGTACATGTGCTTTCCCCAGCTACTCTCATTTTGTACACTTTTTTCTCTTTCTAGCTTGGCATTTGCATTTCTTTAGCTTCCTTGGGAGGCCGTTTATATATTCAGCAATTACCACTTGGTTAACATTTTTTTTTGGGTGATATTGTAAATAGCTGATCACTTGATTTCTACGTTTCAGATACCCACTGTATTTGACAAACAAGGAGCACAACTGCTTGCTGTTGCTTGGCTTGTCGTCTCCAGAACACTGATATCCGACCGAATAGCCTCTTTAAATGGTAAACATACTTTGTTCTGTTATTCTGGTCAGCTTTATTTATAGGGATCCTTGAAAGCCAACCATGAGTTTTGCAGGGACCACTGTGAAGTATGTTTTGGAGCAAGATAAGGCAGCCTTTGTCCGTTTGATTGGTATGAGTGTTCTCCAAAGTGCTGCATCTTCTTTCATTGCGCCTTCGTTAAGGTAAATCCTCCGTTTATGCATGTCAAAATGTTCTTGAAATCCCACCCGTTACTATGTAACTTAGTAACTTTCTTTTACTCACAGACAACAAAAGTTGTGCTTATGTGGTTTCACCTAATTTCTTTCCATACGTTCTTTTCAGGCATCTAACGCAGAGGCTAGCTTTAGGCTGGAGGATTCGTTTGACTCAACATCTACTACAAAACTATTTAAGAAATAATGCGTTTTACAAGGTCAAATCAAATTCAAAAGGCTCAACGATTTTAATGCATTATGAACTATGGCTATGGACTTTAGTTTTCTACCGCAACTTGACCTAAATGGAATCATGATGTGTTATTGTCACTCTCTTAATAATACGCTGAGATTCTAAAAGATCCATACCAATTTGAAATGAATGTTGATCTGTAGTTGGTATATGCTTCATTGAGGTTGCAAAGTTGATGTCGGAAACTTAGAGACACTAAATGTTTCATTGGGTTCATATCTATGCAGGTTTTCCACATGTCAGGCAATACTCTTGATGCGGACCAGAGACTCACTCGTGACCTGGAGAAGTTAACCACTGACTTGTCTGGACTTCTTACTGGAATGGTAAAGCCATCAGTTGACATTCTCTGGTAAGTACATTTTGTTGGATTTTTTTTCATTTATGATATTTGTTTCATTGCTCTTGGTTTGAATTATAATGATGCGAGAAAACAAATCAAAGGTTCACCTGGAGGATGAAGCTATTGACTGGTCAGAGGGGAGTGGCCATACTCTATGCATATATGTTACTGGGTCTGGGTTTTCTGAGACGCGTTGCTCCTGATTTTGGTGATCTAGCTGGTGAAGAACAGCAGCTTGAAGGGAAGTTTAGGTAAGTCTTTTTACCTTTCCTCCATTTTGCAGATGATTGCTTTACAGCGAGTATCTGGACCAACTTATTATTTTCCCCATATGTAGGTTTATGCACGAGAGACTGAACACTCATGCTGAATCTATTGCATTCTTTGGAGGTGGAGCTCGAGAAAAAGCTGTAAGTGTTTTAACTCCTTGGCTGTAGCTGTTGAATTTTGCGGTAGTTAATTTTTAAGCAGAGATACAAGAAGTGAAAGCCAATAAAGATCCCTGGAAATGTATTACTGATTTATGTGATGATGCCATTTTTCCAAATGCTACTTCACATGTGATCCCTTATGTTTTTTTATTGTCATGGAACAGATGGTTGACGCAAAATTCAGGGCACTACTTGACCATTCTCTCCTGCTCTTGAGGAAGAAATGGGCGTATGGCATAATTGATGATTTTGTGACAAAGCAACTTCCCAATAATGTGACTTGGGGATTGAGTTTGTTGTATGCCCTAGACCACAAAGGAGACAGAGCACTTGTCTCCACTCAAGGTGAGATCTGTCACGCTTCATGTAGCTAAAACATCAATCACCACCTTTCTCAACACTCGTTGTCGAGTTATTCACATCGTAGGTTAACATGAGCCAGTTAACTGTGTATTAATATGTAACACTTTCTTGCATGATGTCTCTGATACTAGGTGAATTGGCTCATGCATTACGGTATCTAGCTTCTGTTGTCTCTCAAAGCTTTATGGCGTTTGGCGATATTCTTGAACTACACAAGAAGTTCCTAGAGCTCTCTGGTGGTATTAACAGAATTTTGGAGCTTGATGAGTTTTTGGATGCTTCTCAATTAGGTACTACAGCATATAGTGATTCTTCATGCACTTTTCCTGTTGGATGTGTTTCATGTACTTAGGAATTATTGGGCTTAGAATATCTGTACTTGGGTTGATCAGATTCATTTTGCTCAACTATTCTCAGGTCTTACCTCAGAAAATCACACAACTCGTATGGATTCTCAAGATCGAATTTCCTTTTCGGATGTGGATATCATTACCCCTGCTCAGAAATTGATGGCTAGCAAGTTATCATGCGAAATAGTTTCAGGGAAAAGCTTGCTCGTCACAGGTTGGTGAATTAATCTTCATGATTAGACTTAGTGGGTGAGCTCACAGCTAATACTAGCATACAATTTCAGGTCCAAATGGTAGTGGAAAAACTTCTGTATTTAGAGTCCTCAGAGATATCTGGCCCACTGTTTGTGGAACACTTGCGAAACCATCATTAGATATCAAAGAACTTGGATCAGGGAATGGCATCTTTTTTGTGCCGCAGCGACCTTATACATGTTTAGGGACACTGCGAGATCAAATTATATACCCTCTATCTAAAGACGAAGCTGAGGAAAGGGCAGCAAAGTTGTACAGCAATGGTAAGTCTATAAAAGGTCGATTTGATTCTTATTTAGTCTATAAACAAACTTATCTGTTATTACCATTCAAGAACTGTAGAAGCTATCTGATCTTCGTATCTCTTGTACTTTTTTGTTTCAAATTACAGGAGACAACTCAACAGAAGCTGGAAGCATTCTTGATACTCATTTGAAAACCATCCTGGAGAATGTTCGGTTAGTTTATCTTTTGGAAAGAGATGGAAAAGGTTGGGATGCTAATACCAATTGGGAAGACATCTTATCTCTTGGAGAACAACAGAGACTAGGCATGGTAAGTCGTTTGTAGAGCAACAACAAACACATATAGTTTTATAATTCACGTGACTAACCTGAGTTGTTTTGTATCCTAGGCACGTTTATTCTTTCACAGGCCAAAGTTTGGAATCCTTGATGAATGCACCAAGTAATTGATCTGTCTTCTCCTACAATTTCCCTTTACTTTGCAACCACCTGTTCATTTTGTTTATATATCTGCTCGTTGATTCGCAGCGCGACGAGTGTTGATGTTGAGGAACAGCTATACAGGGTTGCAAAAGAAATGGGAGTCACTTTCGTTACCTCTTCACAAGTAAGTTTTTTTCTCCTTACACTCAAATTATTATGGCACACATCGAATCTCGTACCAAAATCTCACAATCTTCTGGTAAACCTCAGCGACCGGCTTTGATCCCATTCCACTCCATGGAGCTAAGGCTGAAAGATGGAGAAGGAAACTGGGAGCTCCGTTCTATCGAACAGACGACAGAGTAAACTCAAGCAAAACAGTCAAGAAGGTCTATATAGTTTTAAAAAGAAAAAAAAAACCGTAATAAAGCCAAAGCCATTGGACCATATGCAAGCAGATCTTTACGAAGAAACTATATGGTATGTAGTTTCTCGATTCTTCCTCCTCGATCCAAGGGAGCGTAAGAGAATGCGTCGATGTTTCTGCTTTCGATAGATTTGAAGAATTTGATTCTAGTTATATATATATAAGTGTAGGTATAATTGAATTGGTAGTGGAGCATTTTGAGTTCTCCCATGGAGTATGATGGTGTTTAGCTTGATGAAAGAAGGAACATAAGTCACATTATTCATTTGTTAGGGAATAAATAATGTACAGTTTGTTTGTTTCCATATCCATGGAGCTTCATCTTCTCTTTGTTCGGATCACATTATCTTTACTTCTCTTTATAGAAAAAGGACTCACAAAAGATATTTGAATAATCTTTAATAAGATGTGCTCAAAGTTGAAGTAATCAACAAAATTTTCAAAAAACTTAAATTCAAATGTTGACAAAAAAAAAAATACTTTACATTTGTTTTTATTAATGGTTTTTGATTGACAACATGGAAAATTGGCTGACTTTTGAAAAAAAAAATATTATTCAAAATGTTGTTTTAAAATGAACAAATTGACATTTGAATAAACTTTTAAATCAGTTTGATATTTCTGCTAATTTATTTTCATTCAATCAAATAATAGAAACTACAATTTGATCTATTTGCTATATTTATCATTTTTTTTCGATTTGGATGAGATTTGTCCATCTCACCAAAAATTTGAAGCCAAAATTCTATTTTTGCTATATAAAAACAAAAGATATCAATTCTGTAAAACTTGTGGATAAAAATACTAATCTTGTAACACTAATCTAATCTCATTTTCAAACCAAGCTTTTCTTACATTTTCTCTTATTAAAGTAAAAAAACACAAAATATCTCTCATTGTTGTGAAAAAATCATTTCACTTACAAACCATAGCTCAAAAAGCTCCAATCACTAGAAAGAGAGAGAGAAATGGAGAGAAACACTCCGGTAAGAAACCCTCACACTTCCACCGCCGATCTACTCTCTTGGTCGGAAACTCCTCCTCCTCCTCCCAACAACAACTCATCCTCCTCCGCTTCTAAATCTCACCAGGTTTTGTCTTCCTTCTACCAATGTCACTCTTTAATCTCTCCATTGAGAAAAGCTTAAAAGTTTTAATCTTTTCTTCATTTCCATACTCAGCCGTCTGATGGAATCAGCAAAGTTCTCGGTGGTGGTCAGATCACAGATGAAGAAGCTCAAGCTCTCAATAAACTGTACTCATTCTTCTCAAATCTCATGCAAATCTCTCTCTTGATCAGATCTAAGTCTCTTGATTCTGTTTACAGCTGAAAAAAAGTTTTGATCTTGTTTCTTAAAGTACTTACCTTTCTCACAAAATGGGTTTAAAGTCAGATTCTGTTTACTTTGGTAATATTCATTAGACTGATTTAGTTATGAAAGGGATAGTTCAATGAATGCTTTTGGCTTTTGTGAGAGTTTATTTAAAATTACATTCAAAGCCCCCACCATTACATGTCAAGCTGTTACTGTTTCAATTTATAGTCGATACTATATATGCTTAGCCTCATTATCTAAAGATGATGAGATCTTTGTGTCTGTTTCTTTCATTTTTTAAAATTTACAAAGTGAAAATCTTTGCATTGCTGGTTGCTGCATTTGTTTACTATGATGGTGTCAAGATCTAAGCGTTGAAGGTTGTTACTTTAATGCTCTACAGGAAGAATTGCTCAGGTTACAAGTTGAAGGAGATGACTGGTAGTGGTATATTTGCTGATAAGGCTAAAGGCGGATCTGAATCCGAAGCTACTGATCCAAAGACGGGTCTTCGTTACTATCAGGTAGCTTTACTTGTCTTGTGATTCAACTTTCAACAGATTTGAACATGTGTAGATTGAAATGATTTGTTTATGAATTTTTGCAGCAAACTTTGAATGGAATGAGTCAGATATCTTTCAGTGCTGATGGGGATGTTTCTCCGAAGAAACCAACTACTTTAACCGAGGTTGCAAAGCAAAGAGAGCTGAGTGGTAACTTACTGACTGAGGCTGATTTGAAGAGCAATAAGCAGATATCAAGTGCTAAGATCGAAGAGATAAGTGGTCACAACATCTTTGGACCTCCTACTGAGATTCAGCCTCGATCTTTGGCTGCTGCACAGCAAGAAGCTAGAGGAAATAGAGATATGGGAGAGCCTGCACCAAGGAACTTACGCACTTCTGTCAAAGTCTCCAATGTAAGTAAACCTTGTAATCACTATTGTAGCATTACTTTGAAAGGAACTTAAAACTTGGTGCAATGTGGATAGTAGAAACCGAGTGGAATAAAAATGTTGAATCCGATGAAACTTCCTCTACTAATGAATGTTTTTTCTACACATTCCAACAGCCTGCAGGAGGACAAAGCAACATACTATTCAGCGAAGAACCTGTGGTGAAATCATCAAAGAAGATACATAACCAAAAGTTTCAAGAACTCACTGGAAACGGTATCTTCAAAGGCGATGAATCTCCCAGTGCCGCAGATAAGCAGTTAAGCTCAGCTAAACTCCGTGAAATGAGCGGAAACAATATCTTTGCAGACGGAAAATCAGAGTCCCGTGACTACTTTGGCGGTGTAAGGAAGCCTCCAGGCGGTGAAAGCAGCATTTCATTGGTGTAACCAATAATACCGAGCTACTAAGCTCTCACGTTGCTTCTTTAGAATCTAGTTCCTTAGATGTTTCGTTGTATGTCTGCAAAACAGTTGAGCAGCTTCAGCTTCAAACGCTTTAGAATCTTTGTATGGATCATTTCATTTCTTAACCTTATGGTGTTATCTTTAGTTAAAGCTTGTTATAACTTTATAATCTGATCGTTGTGGACTCAAAGAAGGTAAAAAACAGGTGAAAAAGCCAAAAAAACAAAAAGTCAAAGAAGGTTAAAAAGTGAAAAGGTGAAAGAAGGTAAAAATAAATTAGCACGACTCCACTGGGGATCGAACCCAGAGTCTCTGGTTTCGTAGACCAGCGCCTTATCCATTGGGCCATGGAGTCTTTGTTGTTTCATCATACCAACACAAATTAATTATACCGAAAACACAAAAAGCGTGAACTCTACTTTTGATCTTGTTCCTCGTCACCTTCTTCCTACCAAATGATCTTTCTCCTTTTGGTTAAGCTGTCACATATCCAAAAGAAAATAAATTTTTGTCAGAAGGAAACTAAATAGGATTAACAGAGAGAGATATGATTTGATCAAAGAGAGAAATTTTTGCTGTATGTTTTTTCTTTGTGTGTAAAGGGTCTTAATTAGGTAAATGATCCAAAGCTAAAAAAGAAAGCTGACTCAATCTGTGGTGTAAATTTGGTGATTGTGTTGAATCTACAAGTTTTTAAATTTCTATTGACTAAAAATAGGCAAATATAGGAGAAGAGAGAAAAGCAAATGGGAAAACACAAATCTTTTAGAAGCAAAGCAGTGCACTTTGTTACCGATCTCACCACCGGTCTTCTCAATCCGATTTCTGATAAACCTTCCTCTGCTTCTCGCCCTGTTCCGGTATCAAAGTTTTCATCTATCTTTTGGGTGTTTGAGTTTGACTTGGTCTAAATAAGGGTTCTTGTGGGGTTTGATGAGGTTAAAGTCTCTTTGTGGTTTTGGTTCTTGTTGATTGGTTTGGGATTTTGGTGTAATGGGTTTTGTTGTTTGAGAATTGAGTGTGCTCTATAGCTGAGTTTAAGAAAGAATCTGTATGTGGGATTTGGTGTAATAGCCTTATGGTATGTTTTTAGGAATTTTGGTGTAATAGTTGGTTTAGCTGCTTGAGAATTGAGTATTTCTAGGTTGTGTGATCAGATAATGAACTACACTCTGTTTGTCCTGAGTACTGTTTTGGATTTTGTGTTGGTTAGGATGAGGAAGATGAGTCTAAGAGAAATCAGCTAGAGTCTATTACTGAAGAGAAGCAGAAGGATTTGGTAGACGAACCAGATACTTCTTCTTTCTCTGCATTCCTTGGTTCGCTGTTATCTTCAGATCCTAAAGACAAGAAAAAAGATCAGGATCAAGACGAGGACGAAGAAGAGGAAGAGGATTCTGAGGCGGAAACGAGTGATACATCGTCATCGTCGGTGAATGGTGGTAGAAAAATGAAGGAGGCTACTACTGTTGTTGGTGGTACAAAGAAGAGCTTGTTGTCTAAGTATAAACAACATCTTAGGAACTTCTATCAGGCTGTTAAGTTTCCTGGGGTTAAAGAGAGAAAGGGAACTTCTGATGTGAATCCAGATGATGAAGGGACTGAATATGATGGTCTCGAGCTGAAGCCGATGCAGAACAATAATGTCAAAGAGGAAGCAGCAATAGTACAGACGATTCTACCTGAAATGTCAGAGCCTTCTTTACTTTTATCGGATCAGTCAAGACGCTCCCTGTATTCTTCACTTCCTGCACTTGTACAAGGGAGGAAATGGATCTTGCTTTATAGGTGAGAACTCATCCAAAGCATTAGGAGATGACTATAAATCTTAGGAATTGTTATTTCATCTAATTTTATCAATATGTGTGTGATCATTTTGTTGATCTGTTGCACTTTTCTAGTACATGGAGGCACGGTATATCACTCTCTACGTTATACAGGAAAAGCCTCCTCTGGCCTGGTCTCAGTTTACTGGTAAACGAATTATGTCTTTGACTTAATATGCTTGTTAATATATGAATCTTTTTCGGACCCCTCAAGTAACAGCTGCTGTTTCAGGTCGTTGGAGACAGAAAAGGTTCAGTATTTGGTGGTCTTGTGGAGGCACCTTTGATACCAACTGACAAAAAATATCAGGTTTGGTTCCTAAGATCCAATTATTAGATTCCATCTCTCAAATTTTCTTTTCTTTTCTCTCTAATTGACCTTCTTCATCGTCGGGTATTTGTGTCAGGGAACGAACAGTTCATTTGTTTTCACAAACAAGTCTGGACAACCCGCAATATACCGTCCCACAGGTATTATTATTGTTCTTATGTGCATTTCTCAGCAACATATAGAACTTCTTGGAGTCTTTTTCATATTCACTTGTAATCATGGTTCAAGCAGGCGCAAATCGGTTCTACACTTTATGCTCCAAGGACTATCTAGCTCTAGGGGGTGGTGGACGGTTTGGTCTCTATCTAGACAGTGAGCTGTAAGATTTCTTACCAAAACTCTTTAACATCCTATTCCACTTCCATCATATTTGGGACAAACAACAAAACCATTTTGACTCAATCTGATTGTATTCATCATGTTCTATTAGGCTAAGTGGATCAAGTGCTTACTCAGAGACATATGGAAATGTTTGTCTATCAAACACTCAAGACTTTGATGTTAAGGAAGTGGAGGTAGCTAACTTTAACCTTTAGTATTCAACTTTTGGTCAACCTTTACACTGTAAAGTAACCACTAAACACAACATTTGATTGTTGCAGCTATGGGGATTTGTGTATGGCTCAAAGTATGATGAGATATTAGCTCTCAGTAAAACAACAGAGCCTGGAATCTGTAGATGGTGATGATCATAATCAAGATTATGAAAACTAATCTCAAGTGAGGTTCTCTTTTTGTAAAGGGGAAAATTCACAAATACCCACCTTCACATACCCATAATCACAAATACCCACTTTTTTAATCACATATACCCATTTTTTGTTAT
>OVAF01000356.1:0-45096 GCA_900406245.1 Odontarrhena argentea | reverse complement strand
ATTTTTTGACTTTCCAATTATTTTGATTTCGAGCAAAATAACTCATTTACTATTATATGAAACTTTTTTATATTACCAAAAAATTGAAATTTTGATTAGAAAAAAATATATTTCTCTACGGCATAATTTATACTATTATATCCAAGGTTTTTAGGATATTTTTTACTTTCCAATTATTTTGATTTCGAGCAAAATAACTCACTTACTATTATTGGAAACTTTTTTAAATAACCGAAAAATTTAAATTTTGATTAGAAAAAACTTATTTCCCTGTTGAATAATCTTTACTATTATATCTAATTTTTTTGGATATTTTTTGACTTTCCAATTTGTTTTATTTCGAGCAAAATAACTCACTTACTATTATTGAAAACTTTTTTAAATAACCAAAAAATTGAAATTTTGTTTAGAAAAAAATATATTTCTAAGTTGCATAATATAAACTATTATATCTAAGGTTTTTGGGATATTTTATGACTTTCCAATTACTTTGATTTCTAGCAAAATAACTCACTTACTATTATAGGAAACTTTTTTAAATAACCAAAAAATTGAAATTTTGAATAGAATAAAAATGTTTCTCTGTTGCATAATCTTTACTATTAAATCTAAGAATTTTTGGATAGTTTTCAAATTTCCAATTATTTTGAGTTTGAGCAAAAAAAAACTCACTTACTATTATTGGAAACTTTTTTAAATAACCGAAAAATTGAAATTTTGATTAGAAAAAACTAATTTCTCTGTTGCATAATCTTTACTATTATATCTAATGTTTTTTGGATATTTTTTACTTTCTAATTATTTTGATTTCGAGCAAAATAACTCATTTACTATTATAGGAAACTTTTTTATATAGCCAAAAAATTGAAATTTTGATTAGAAAAAAATATATTTCTCTATGGCATACTTTTTTAAATAACAAAAAAATTGAAATTTTGATTAGAAAAAAATAATTCTCTGTGACATAGCATTTACTATTATATCTAAGGTTTTTTGGATTGTTTTTAAATTTCCAATTCTTTTGATTTCGAGCAAAAAAACTCACTTACTATTATAGGAAAGTTTTTAAATAACAAAAAATTGAAATTTTGAATAGAATAAAAATGTTTCTCTGTTGCATAATCTTTTTTTTTTTTTTCAACCAAAACTCTGTTGCATAATCTTTTTTTTTTTTTCAACCAAAACTCTGTTGCATAATCTTTACTATTAAATCTAAGGTTTTTTGGATAGTTTTCAAATTTCCAATTATTTTTATTTTGAGCAAAAAAAAACTCACTTACTATTATTGGAAACTTTATTAAATAACCGAAAAATTGAAATTTTGATTAGAAAAAACTAATTTCTCTGTTGCATAATCTTTACTATTATATCTAATGTTTTTTGGATATTTTTTTACTTTCCAATTATTTTGATTTCGAGCAAAATAACTCACTTACTATTATAGGAAACTTTTTTATATAACCGAAAAATTGAATTTTTGATTAGAAAAAAATATATTTCTCTATGGCATAATCTATACTATTATATCCAAAGTTTTTAGGATATTTTTTACTTTCCAATTATTTTGATTTCGAGCAAAATAACTCACTTACTATTATAGGAAACTTTTTAAATAACCAAAAAATTGAAATATTGATTAGAAAAAAAATAATTCTCTATGACATAGCATTTACTATTATATCTAAGGTTTTTTGGATTGTTTTTAAATTTCCAATTCTTTTGATTTCGAGCAAAAAAACTCATTTACTATTATAGGAAACTTTTTTAAATAACCAAAAAATTGAAATTTTGAATAGAATAAAAATGTTTCTCTGTTGCATAATCTATACTATTATATCTAAGGTTTTTGAGATATTTTTTGACTTTCCAATTATTTTGATTTCGAGCAAAATAACTCACTTACTATTATAGGAATATATTTTTTATAAATCAAAATTTCAATTTTTTTGATTATTTAAAAAAGTTTCCTATGATAGTAAGTGAGTTATTTTGCTCGAAATCAAAATAATTCGAAAGTCAAAAAATATCCCAAAAACCTTAGATATAATAGTATAGATTATGTCATAGAGAAATATGTTTTTTACTTATTAAAATTTCAATTTTTTGTTATTTAAAAATTTTCCTACAATAGTAATAGGGGTGTCAAGTTGGGTAACCCAACTCAACCCAACTCATACTCAATAAGTTTCTAAGGTTAAATGAGTTACAAGTTACCCAAACTCATTTAGCTAATGAGTTGAATTAACCCATAACTCATTTCAATCAATGAGTTAATGAGTTAAATTGGGTTGACCCATTTTATAATTAATTATCATTAATTTTTAATTAACAATTAAAAATATAATAATAACAACAACCTAAACAAAAAGATTTACGATTTCGGCGGGAAAATTTTTTTTACGTTTTTGGTGGGAAAACGAGATTTTACAGTTTTGACGGGAAACCGAGATTTTTCGGTTTTGGAGGGAAACCGAGATTTCACGGTTTTGGCGGGAAAAAGAGATTTCACGGTTTTGGCGGGAAACCGAGATTTCACGGTTTTGGCGGGAAACCAAGATTTCACGGTTTTGGCGGGAAACCGAGATTTCACGGTTTTGGCAGGAAATGGAGATTTCACGGTTTTGGCGAGAAATCGAGATTTCACAATTTTGGCGGGAAAGATTTTACGGTTTTGGCGGGAAACCGAGATTATACGGGTTTGGCGTGAAACCGAGATTTTACGGTTTTGGCGGGAAACCGAGATTTTACGGTTTTTGCGAAAAACCAATATTTTACGGTTTTGGCGGGAAAATGAGATTTTACGGTTTTGGCGGGAAAATGAGATTTTACGGTTTTGGCGGGAAAACGAGATTTTACGGTTTTTGCGGGAAACCGAGATTTTACGGTTTTTGCGGAAAACCGAGATTTTACGATTTTTGCGGGAAAATGAGATTTTACGGTTTTGGCGGGAAAATGAGATTTTACGGTTTTGGCGGGAAAACGAGATTTTACGGTTTTGGTGGGAAAGCGAGATTTTACGGTTTTGGCAGGAAACCGAGATTTTACGGTTTTGGCGGGAAAACGAGATTTTACGGTTTTGGCGGGAAAACGAGATTTCACGGTTTTGGCGGGAAACCGAGATTTTACGGTTTTGGCGGGAAAACGAGATTTTACGGTTTTGACGGGAAAACGAGATTTTATGGTTTTGGCGGGAAAACAAATTTTTGTTGTTTTGGAGAGAAAACGGAATATTACAGTTTTTGCGCGAAAAATATAATTTTGCGGTTTTGACGGTAAAACAAATTTTTCCGGTTTTGGTGAGAAAACGAAATTTTGTAATTTAAGTAAATGAATCATTTTTTGTTATAGCGAAAAAAATATATTTTGTAATTTGACATTAGAATGTAATTTATATTCTTGAATTATATATTATATATAATTATAATTTTTGATGAGAGAATTTTTTTTTTATAAAGAGATTAAATTGGTATGGCTTAGCTTTCTAAAAGAAATTATGGGTTAAATGAGTAACTCATTAACTCAATCTAACCATACTTATTTGACTCATAGAATCATTTGATTCACAACTCATTTAACTCATAAACTCATTTTTGACCCAAATTTGTAACTCAATGAGTTTATGGGTTGGGTTGAGTTGGGTTGACCCATTCAAAATTACACATTTTGACACCCCTAAATAGTAAGTTAGTTTTTTTGCTCGAAATCAAAAGAATTAGAAATTTAAAAACTATCCAAAAAACCTTAGATATAATAGTAAATATTATGTCACACAGAAATATATTTTTTTTCTAATCAAAATTGCAATTTTTTGGTTATTTAAAAAAGTTTCCTATAACTAAAATGAGTTATTTTGCTCGAAATCAAAATAATTGGAAAGTAAAAAATATCCTAAAAACCTTGGATATAATAGTATAGATTATGCCATAGAGAAATATTTTTTTTTTTAATCAAAATTTCAATTTTTTGGTTATATAAAAAAGTTTCCTATAATAGTAAGTGAGTTATTTTGCTCGAAATCAAAATAATTGGAAAGTAAAAAACATATCCTAAAAACCTTAGATATAATTGTAAAGATTATGCAACAGAGAAATAAGTTTTTTCTAATCAAAATTTCAATTTTTCGGTTATTTAAAAAAGTTTCCAATAATAGTAAGTGAGTTTTTTTGCTCAAAATAAAAATAATTGGAAATCTGAAAACTATCCAAAAAACCTTAGATCTAATAGTAAAGACTATGCAACAGAGAAACATTTTTATTCTAATCAAAATGTCAATTTTTTGGTTATTTAAAAACTTTCCTATAATAGTAAGTGAGGTTTTTGCTCGAAATCAAAAGAATTGGAAATTTAAAAACTATCCAAAAAACTTTAGATATAATAGTAAATATTATGTCACACAGAAATATATTTTTTTTCTAATCAAAATTTCAATTTTTTGGTTATTTAAAAAATTTTCCTATAACTAAATAGAGTTATTTTGCTCGAAATCAGAATAATTGGAAAAAAAAAATATCCGAAAAACCTTGGATATAATAGTATAGATTATGCCATAGAGAAATATATTTTTTTCAAANGCTCGAAATCAAAATAATTGGAAAGTAAAAAATATCCTAAAAACTTTGGATATAATATTATAGATTATGCCATAGAGAAATATATTTTTTTCTAATCAAAATTTCAATTTTTTGTTCATATAAAAAAGTTTCCTATAATAGTAAGTGAGTTATTTTGCTCGAAATCAAAATAATTGGAAAGTAAAAAATATCCAAAAAACATTAGATATAATAGTAAATATTATGCAACAGGGAAATTAGTTTTTTCTAATCAAAATTTCAATTTTTCGGTTATTTAAAAAAGTTTCCAATAATAGTAAGTGAGTTTTTTTTTGCTCAAAATCAAAATAATTGGAAATTTGAAAACTATCCAAAAATTCTTAGATTTAATAGTAAAGATTATGCAACAGAGAAACATTTTTATTCTATTCAAAATTTCAATTTTTTAGTTATTTAAAAAAGTTTCCTATAATAGTAAGTGAGTTATTTTGCTCGAAATCAAAGTAATTGGAAAGTCATAAAATATCCCAAAAACCTTAGATATAATAGTATAGATTAAGCCACATTGAAATATTTTTTTACTTATTAAAATTTCAATTTTTTTGTTATTTAAAAACTTTCCTATAATAGTAAGTGAGTTTTTTTGCTCGAAATCAAAAGAATTGGAAATTTAAAAACTATCCAAAAAACTTTAGATATAATAGTAAATATTATGTCACAGAGAAATATTTTTTTTCTAATCAAAATTCCAATTTTTTTGTTATTTAAAAAAGTTTCTTATAATAGTAAGTGAGTTATTTTGCTCGAAATCAAAATAATTGGAAAGTCAAAAAATATCCAAAAACCTTAGATATAATAGTATAGATTATGCAACGTAGAAAATGCATCTGGACAGTCCCCACTCTCCCTAAAGTAAAGCTTCTTCTTTGGAAGATCATCCATAGAGCCCTGCCAGTGGGTACAAATCTCGAAATCAGGGGTATACGACAAGCAAAGCTCTGCAAAGTCTGCAATCAAACGGAAAACGAGCTACATTTGTTCCTTTATTGTCCATTCGCCCAAAGAGTTTGGGAAGAAGCGCCGATTCTGCTCCCTGCGAACTTCATGACCTCAACCACAACTCCACAACTCATTACATCAGGACAAAGACAGATTAATCTCCCCCCCTCCGGGTCTCTCACACACACCGTTGTTTCCGTGGCTCCTTTGGCACCTTTGGTTAGCTCGAAACAACCGCGTGTTTGAAGATCGATGGATGTCTCATATTGATGTAATTAACAAGGCGGTTACGGAGGCACGTCACTGGCAAGATGTTCAGACTCCCAAGAGCCACAAACCACCACCACCGCATCTCCGGACAACAGTAGCGACAAATCCGTCTACGATACTCTGTTTTGTTGATGCAGCATGGATAGCGTCGTCGTGCAACTGTGGCCTAGGCTGGTACTTTGAGGATCATCATCAACGGATACTACTTCAACAAAGCTCTTCGCGCCATCAAGTCTCCTCTGCACTCATGGCTGAAGCGCTTGCCATCATTTCTGCTCTTCTTGCAGCAATCGAGGCCGAGTTTCACTCTATCACAATTAACTCGGATTCCCTCAGCTTAGTCACCTTAATCAACTCTAAAGGATCGACTAATGAGCTGAAAGCCTTGCTCCATGATATTCATCATTTGAGTGCAAGTTTTTCTGCAATCACTTTCTCCTTTGTTTCCCGTAATTCTAATATGTTAGCAGATTCCTTGGCTAAAAAAGGGCTGTCGTTGTTAAACATTGGTTCTTAAGTTATTAATATAAGTAGCTCGGTTCTGATCAAAAAAAAAGAAAATATTTTTTTCTAATCAAAATTTTCAATTTTTTGATTATTTAAAAAAGTTTCCTATAATAGTAAGTGAGTTATTTTGCTCGAAATCAAAGTAATTGGAAAGTCAAAAAATATCCCAAAAACCTTAGATATAATAGTATAGATTATGCAAAAAAGAGATAAGTTTTTTCTAATCAAAATTTAAATTTTTCGGTTATTTAAAAAAGTTTCCAATAATAGTAAGTGGGTTTTTTTGCTTAAAATCAAAATAATTAGAAATCTGAAAACTATCCAAAAAACCTTAGATCTAATAGTAAAGATTATGTCACGGAGAAATATTTTTTTTCTGAACAAAATTTCAATTTTTTTGTTATTTAAAAAAGTTTCCTATAATAGTAAATGTGTTTTTTTTATCGAAATCAAAATAATTGTAAATTCAAAACCTATCCACAAAACCTTAGATATAATAGTAAAGATTATGCAACAAAGAAACATTTTTTTTCTAATCAAATTTTCAATTTTTTCGTTATTAAAAAAGTTTCCTATAATAGTAAGTATGTTTTTTTGCTCGAAATCAAAATAATTGGAAAGTCAAAAAAATATCCCAAAAATCTTAGATATAATAGTATAGATTAAGCCACAGTGAAATATGTTTTTTACTTATTAAAATTTCAATTTTTTTGTTATTTAAAAACTTTCCGATAATAGTAAGTGAGTTTTTTTGCTCGAAATCAAAAGAATTGGAAATTTAAAAACTATCCAAAAAACCTTAGATATAATAGTAAATATTATGTCACACAGAAATATTTTTTTCTAATCAAAATTCCAATTTTTTTGTTATTTAAAAAAGTTTCTTATAATAGTAAGTGAGTTATTTTGCTCGAAATCAAAATAATTGGAAAGTAAAAAATATCCTAAAAACCTTGGATATAATAGTATAGATTATGCCATAGAGAAATATATTTTTTTCTAATCAAAATTTCAATTTTTTTGTTATATAAAAAAGTTTCATATAATAGTAAGTTTGTTATTTTGCTCGAAATAAAAAAAAAATGGAAAGTAAAAAAATATCCAAAAAACATTAGATATAATAGTAAAGATTATGCAATAGAGAAATAAGTTTTTTCTAATCAAAATTTCAATTTTTCGGTTATTTAAAAAAGTTTCCAATAATAGTAAGTGAGTTTTTTTTGCTCAAAATCAAAATAATTGGAAATTTGAAAACTATCCAAAAAACCTTAGATTTAATAGTAAAGATTCTGCAACAGAGGAACATTTTTATTCTATTCAAAATTTCAATTTTTTGGTTATTTAAAAAAGTTTCCTATAATAGTAAGTGTGTTATTTTGCTCGAAATCAAAATAATTGGAGAGTCAAAAAATATTCCAAAAACCTTAGATATAATAGTATAGATTATGCAACATAGAAATATATTTTTTTCTAATTAAAACTTCAATTTTTTGGTTATTTAAAAAAGTTTCTTATAATAGTAAGTGAGTTATTTTGCTCGAAATCAAAATAATTGGAAAGTAAAAAAATATCTCAAAAACCTTAGATATAATAGTATAGATTATGCAACATAGAAATATATTTTTTTCTAATCAAAATTTCAATTTTTTTGGTTATTTAAAAAAGTTTCCTATAATAGTAAGTGAGTTATTTTGCTCGAAATAAAAATAATTGGAAAGTCAAAAAATATCCCAAAAACCTTAGATATAATAGTATAGATTATGCAACGTAGAAAATATTTTTTTCTAATCAAAATTTCAATTTTCTGGTTATTTAAAAAAGTTTCCTATAATAGTAAGTGAGTTATTTTGCTCGAAATCAAAATAATTGGAAAGTCAAAAAATATCCAAAAAAATTAGATATAATAGTAAAGATTATGCAAAAAAGAAATAAGTTTTTTTCTAATCAAAATTTAAATTTTTCGGTTATTTAAAAAAGTTTCCAATAATAGTAAGTGAGTTTTTTTGCTTAAAATCAAAATAATTGGAAATCTTAAAACTATCCAAAAAACCTTAGATCTAATAGTAAAGATTATTTACGGAGAAATATTTTTTTTCTAATCAAAATTTCAATTTTTTTATTATTTAAAAAAGTTTCCTATAATAGTAAGTGTGTTTTTTTGCTCGAAATCAAAATAATTGGAAATTCAAAACCTATCCACAAAACCTTAGATATAGTAGTAAAAGATTATGCAACAAAGAAACATTTTTTTTCTAATCAAAATTTCAATTTTTTCGTTATTAAAAAAGTTTCCTATAATAGTAAGTATGTTTTTTTGTTCGAAATCAAAATAATTGGAAAGTCAAAAAAATATCCCAAAAACCTTAGATATAATAGTATAGATTAAGCCACAGTGAAATATTTTTTTACTTATTAAAATTTCAATTTTTTTGTTATTTAAAAACTTTCCTATAATAGTAAGTGAGTTTTTTTGCTCGAAATCAAAATAATTG
This sequence comes from Odontarrhena argentea, assembly GCA_900406245.1. Lineage (NCBI taxonomy): Eukaryota > Viridiplantae > Streptophyta > Magnoliopsida > Brassicales > Brassicaceae > Odontarrhena > Odontarrhena argentea. Next base: position 36,278 of record OVAF01000356.1, on the reverse strand, counting down.
GAAAGTAAAAAATATCCTAAAAACCTTGGATATAATAGTATAGATTATGCCATAGAGAAATATATTTTTTTCTAATCAAAATTTCAATTTTTTTGTTATATAAAAAAGTTTCCTATAATAGTAAGTGAGTTATTTTGCTCGAAATCAAAATAATTGGAACTGATTTAATAATACGCACACATATATATATGCATGGGATTTATATATTTTATATATTTTACATATATTTCCTAAATTTTTTTTTACTTTTTATATTGAATTTATGGAAATATTTTATAGGATATACAATTTTGGTAAAATATGACTCAGAAAAATATCATTCATGTAAAAGTAACAAACTTCTAATTCATCACTTTTCCTTTACTAATACTATTGTTACCAGTTTACATAGTTAATCTAGAGACTCATTTGAAAAATGGACTCCTTCACATATCGATGATTTTTATGTTTTGAAGGAAATATCAACAAAATAAACAACTTCCTGTTTACAATAAGTCGTTAGGAAAATTTACATATCATAATATAGAAATCTGTTATAAACATACAGAACCATATAATAAGATATGGAAATCTGTTGTAAGATTTCCAATTCAAGAGATGGAAAAGAGTTTATATATAAAGTGTATAAATTGAATGCATAATATGCATTGTCTTTCTTATTCAGCCATCTCTAATTCATAAACCCTAAGAAGAAGAAGAAGAAGAAAACAATGAAACCAATGCCATCACTTTTCTCTTCTATAGTTTTGGTCCTCCTTATTCTCTTACCATCTTCAATCTCTCACGACTATTCTGATGCTCTCACGAAGTCAATCCTCTTCTTCGAAGGTCAACGCTCTGGCTATCTTCCTAGAGAGCAGAGGATGAAGTGGCGCGGTAACTCGGCTCTCAATGATGGCAAGAACCTCAATGTTGACCTCGTTGGTGGTTACTACGACGCGGGAGACAATATTAAGTTCCATTTTCCTATGGCTTTTACTACTACCATGCTTGCTTGGAGTGCTATTGACTTTGGAAGTTACATGTCTCCTGCTGATCTCCGGGATAATCTTGTCGCTCTCCGGTGGGGCACGGACTATCTCCTTAAGACCGTCTCACAACTCCCTAATCGGATATTCGTCCAAGTAAGTAACTAAAAACAATTTGCAGTTGTCTAGATTTTTCTTATGATATTTCATAAATTTATAATTGATGCATATATATATTAATAATGTGGTTATGGTGTTTGTAATGATATTTTAGGTGGGTGAAGCAACACCGGACCATCAATGTTGGGAAAGACCAGAGGACATGGACACACCACGAACCGCTTATGCCGTGGACGCACCACACCCAGCTTCTGACTTAGCGGGAGAGATCACAGCTGCGTTAGCGGCTGCTTCAATCGCATTCAGACGATTTGATCCTGTTTATTCAAAAATATTGCTCGATAATGCTTTAAAGACTTTTAAGTACGCGGATACCTATCGAGGTTCTTATACCGGGAATCCCGAGGCTAAACTTGCTGTTTGCCCGTTTTATTGTAGTGTTAACGGATATCAGGTAAATTAATAATTATCATTCTCGAATATCTTTATGTCAAACTAAAGTTCTATATTGAATATAATTTCATATGAATGATGATCATATTGTTCTATATAGGATGAGTTATTATGGGGAGCTGCATGGCTAAGAAGAGCGACCGGTGAAGATTCTTACCTCAAATACTTGGTGGACAATCGTCAAGCTTTTGGTGCAGATTCTAATTTCCTCGAGTTTGGATGGGATAACAAAGTTGGGGGTGTCAATGTTCTTGTTGCAAAGGTATATGAGTCCAACTCTCCAAGTCTCATATTTTTAAGTAGTCTCAAAGGTATATAGAGTTACTTGTTGGTAATGTAGGAAGTATTTGAGAAGAATGTGGCTGCATTTGCACCCTACAAGGATACCGCGGAGAAATTGATGTGTTCATTTTTTCTCGAAACACCCGGTGCACATATGACTTACAGTCCCGGCGGTCTTCTTTACAAACGCGGTAGCAGCCAGCTCCAAAACACTGCTGCATTGTCTTTCCTTGTCCTTACATACGCTGATTACCTCGCTAAATCCTCACAACAACTCAGTTGTGGTGGTATCAAGATCCAGCCAGATTCTTTCCGCCGCTTGGCCAAACGACAGGTAAAACTAGTCGATATATGCTTAACCAATACACATAATTAACTAGACTGGATACATAATTAACTAGACTGGATTCATGTGGTTATAACGATTAAATATTTTTGGTAGGTTGACTACGTTTTGGGAGATAATCCAATGAAGTTGTCCTACATGATCGGGTACGGTACTCAATATCCGCGAAAAATCCATCACCGAGGTGCATCCTCGCCATCTATTACTGCACATCCCATAGCCATCAAATGCTTGGACGGATGGAATGTTTTCGCATCACCCAATCCGGACCCCAACATTTTAGTAGGTGCGGTGATGGGAGGACCTGATGTAGATGATAAATTCGTTGGAGGTCGAACAAATGCAAGCGAGACAGAGCCAACTACTTATATTAACGCACCTTTTGTTGGTCTCTTGGCTTATTTTAAGGCCAATACCATATGATTTGGTCTTTTAAAACTTTTTATTGGTCTTGGCTTATTTTAACGCCAACACCATATGATTTGGTTTTCTTAAGTTTTTTTAAAAAGAAAACTTATATATAGTTTGATTTACGGATTAAATCAAAATTGAGATTTAATATTATTCTTGCACATGCATCAACTTTACAATATCACAATTTTCTTATTTTTTGGTCGCTCAATTCGTTGTATTCATAAACTAACACATAAAAACCGATGCAAGATATTATTATAGAGTCATACCTTAAATCACAAATTCGGTAATTCACAATGGGTTTAATTCCATATTTTGGGATACCATCATCAATTACAAAGTAGAAGGCCTTTTCTATAAAACTCAAAAACATTTGGGCTATTGATAAAAAAGTTAACAGGTGACCCAACATAACATAACCTTAAAACGACATCGTATTCGATCAATAACTCATCGTCGTTTCCTCTTCTTTCGGATTTCTCTCAGAGATATCAAAATCCGAACAGCGAGTCTTCTTCTTCTTCCAGAATTAGGGTTTTTTTCCTGGGATTCTCGTATCGATTAAAGGTTAGTCATTTCTTAATTAACTCCTTCAATTGAGATCACCTAGTAATTATTAGACTTAAGTGGTCAAGAAAATGCAGATTTGGGGATTTGATTAGTGTGTTTTGCTTCAATTTTTGGATTTTTAGTAGGTTAGAAGTTTTGGAGAATCTTTGTTATGTCTGAATTCTGGATCAGTCTGGTTTAACATAAGAGACTTGGATGTGTGTTTTGTAGAAATGGCTGAACTAGAAGAGGTTTCTTTATCCGTTATAAACGAGGAAGATGTTTCTCCTGAAAGTTTAGCTTGGGCTGATTCTTGCATCATTAGTTTTCCTGATGATTCTGATAACAGTAATTGGGGAACTTGTAGAGATGCTTTAACCGAAATCATCGATATCCATCCCGATATGTTCGTTGCTTCGTCAACAGGAGGAAGGAATGTCCTGCCTCGAGACCAAGAAATGACTGAACGCGAGTCGGTTAATATGCGGACAGTTGAAGAAGATGCTAATTCATCGACTGAAGAATTCAGTGAGATTATCTCTATGCTAAGGTTTGAATCAGACCCGTCGAAGATTTCTTTACAAGATCACTACTTTTCAGAGTCTGTGGCTGAGAACGGAACAACACGGGAACCGTTGGACAATGCAAGTGAAGATCTTGAAGGTGTTGAAGAAGATGGAGAGGCGGAAGAAGGGCCTGAGTTGTTATCGTCTCAAGTCTTCAAAGATGATTACATGAACGCGTCTATTCAAAACAATGCTGAAGATTTTAATGTTTTAGAGGAACCGGTTAAAGTTACCCCGCAAGAGATTTTCAAAGTTTGGGATTTGGAGATTGTTGGGGACAGTGATGATGAGGAAGATTGGTTGGTGCTGCAGTTGAAGAAAGCACTAGATCAGCCTCGGCCAGTAAATGATAATCACGTTGTTGCGGATATCGATGATCTGATAGCTGGGATCTCGGATCTGTCTCTTGTAGAAACTTTTAAGTGAATGTTGAAGTTTAAGTGTAAGTGTTTATTTGAGAATAGAAACTCTCTTTGGTTTCACTATACTCCTTAACCAAAACAAACCGGTTTGAGATTTCGAAAATGTTAGACCAGACCGATGGTTTAAATGGTCAATTGTAGTGGTTCCAAGACCCACTTGGTAACGATGAGATTGCAAGTCTCTCTTGACCGTTGATTTAAACTTCACAATCTCTTAAAATCTCCATACTTAAACCTTAGCCTTAAGAAAACCAAGAGAATCATGTCCTCACAAAGTCTTTCTTCACAAAATGTAACTATCCTACACGTCATTTTTGGCTTTATGCTCTAAAGTGAATTTTAATGGAGTTCTTGTCTTCACTCGTCAAGGATTACTCGTGTCTTTGAAAATGTAGAAGAAAACAAATTATCATTAGACATATGTATATTGGAGTACCAAACGAACTCTCTAGCTAAAGCCAAAGGTCTGTAGTGTTGGCGTCACTTTAATGATGTGGTAAGCTCTCTACCGTCAAATTAAATTTCACTAAAGTTATTAATATTTTCCTTAATTCTTGAAATAATTAAAAATGATACTAACCTCATGGTTTCGTTTTCTTATCAAAATCACATTTTTGTATGTACTATAAGCTGTTAATTACCACTAATTTTTATTGGATATGATGCGTTTGTCTTTAAGCTCACCATCATGACAACATGTCAAGTAAATACAAGAGACATAAAACTCAAGAAAACAAATTATAGAGTTAATAAATTAAAGTAAGGTCCACGGTGCTACACATTAATTCAGGGTTTTTTCTACATTATTATACATGTTAATACAACCTTTATTTAGTTAAAAAAATCATTTCTTAAGCGTATATTTATTTATATTGGTACATAAAATATTCTAATTATTTTCCTGTAAAAGGAAACAAAAAAAAATGTAAGGACAAGCATAAAAAAAGAGAATCGGATCGATACCATGGTATTTTTTTGGTTGAAATGATGAGTAATACAAGAACAAGATTACATTTACACGTGGAAGAATGTAATTGGCGAGGTCACAAGAACCTCAAATAACTGATCTCAAGAGAAATATAAAATCCAAAAGAGGGGAGTAGTGTGAGCTTGAGAGATAAGGTAGTGTGGTGTGGTGTGGTGTCATAAGCCTTTTATTTCACTGTGAGTCTCTCAAAAGAGATAACACAAAAACTAAGATAATGGCATCAACCTCTCTTCTCAAGGCGTCTCCGGTTTTGGACAAATCTGATTGGGTTAAGGGCCAAAGTGTTTTGTTCCGTCAGCCTTCTTCCGCCGCCGTTGTCCTCCGTAACCGTGCTGCCTCCCTTACCGTCCGTGCCGCCTCCTCCTACGCCGATGAGCTTGTTAAGACGGCGGTTAGTACTACTCCACATATATCTTCTTATTTGTTACCTTATCTTATCTGCATGCTGCATAAAAGTTATGGTCCAAAAAAAAAAAAAATGATTTATAAAGGTTCCTTTTGAATAAGAATATCGAATAAGATTATGAATATTAATATCGAATTAGACCTTTTCAATTTGATTTTTATTTTTTCTTTAGACCAAGTCAATGATGAAAATCGAATTTTTCAGTCGTCTGAATTCTTTTTTAGATTAGGTTCTATGCTAGCAAAGTTGATATAAAAGAAGTAATAAACAGAGCAATGGTTTCAGAAAGAAAAAAAAAACAGAGCTACAGTGGATTCACAACTAACTTTATTAGTTCGGTTTTGCTTTTGGTTACTGTTTGTTCTACTATACTTTAATATTTTAACAAATATAATAGGTTGAACCGGAGAGTTGAGATTGTGAACAAATAATAATGCAATTTGAAATGATCTTTTTGTATTTTGGGGTTGGAGCAGAAAACAATTGCTTCTCCAGGACGTGGAATCTTGGCCATGGACGAGTCAAACGCTACTTGCGGGAAGCGTTTGGACTCAATTGGGCTAGAGAACACTGAAGCAAACCGTCAAGCTTACAGGACATTGCTTGTCTCTGCACCAGGACTTGGACAGTACATCTCTGGAGCAATCTTGTTCGAGGAGACTCTGTATCAGTCTACCACCGAAGGCAAGAAAATGGTCGATGTCCTTGTTGAGCAGAACATTGTTCCCGGTATCAAAGTTGACAAGGTAACTAAATGCATACATTAGATATAGATTGTATAACATATGGTTGCTTAGTTAAAGGAATCTTAATGAGTTTTATGTATGAATCCAGGGTTTGGTGCCGCTTGTTGGCTCTAACAATGAGTCATGGTGCCAAGGATTGGACGGTCTAGCCTCTAGAACCGCTGCTTACTACCAACAGGGTGCTCGTTTCGCCAAATGGTATTAGCTAGTACTCTCAGTTCTCCCTAATAATATTACTCTCGGCCCGACTTTATATTGATTTTTGTACTTGGTGTTTGATTAGGCGTACCGTGGTGAGCATTCCCAACGGTCCATCTGCTCTTGCCGTCAAAGAAGCTGCCTGGGGTCTTGCTCGATACGCTGCCATTTCACAAGTAAAACACATATCTTGTCCTCCAAGAAACAGATAAAACTAGACCTTAGTAAGCAATTTGACATTTGAATTGCGTATTTACAGGACAGCGGATTGGTTCCAATTGTTGAGCCAGAGATCTTGTTGGATGGAGAACACGACATTGACAGGACATACGAAGTAGCAGAGAAGGTTTGGGCTGAGGTTTTCTTCTACCTTGCTCAGAACAATGTCATGTTTGAAGGTACTATTCATTATATGGTGCTTCTCTTATAAAATTTGTAATGTCTTACCGATAAAATTCATTGTCTTCTTACAAAAGGTATCCTCCTGAAACCGAGCATGGTGACTCCCGGAGCTGAGTCTAAAGACAGAGCTTCTCCTGAACAAGTCGCTTCCTACACCCTTAAGCTCCTCCACAACAGAATCCCTCCTGCCGTCCCTGGAATCATGGCAAGTTATCTTCCTCTCTTCGCGTCAAGGCAAACCCTAACATTAAGTTGCTTGGACTAAAAGTAACATTGTTCTTTTTGCAGTTCTTGTCCGGAGGACAATCTGAGTTGGAGGCAACATTGAACCTTAACGCGATGAACCAAGCACCTAACCCATGGCACGTGTCCTTCTCCTACGCCCGTGCTCTTCAGAACACTTGTTTGAAAACATGGGGAGGCAGAGCCGAGAACGTGAACGCGGCTCAGACCACTCTCTTGACCCGAGCCAAGGCCAATTCCTTGGCTCAGCTCGGTAAATACACCGGAGAAGGTGAGTCCGAAGAGGCTAAGGAAGGTATGTTCGTCAAAGGATACACCTACTGAAGACAGCAATGTTGAAGAAGAGATCATCATGAGATGCTGTGAAAGGAAACGAAGCAAATGTTTTTATTACATTTGTTTTTGAGTTTGGTTGTTATTATCATGTCAAAATCATTTATTTTCTCTGCTTAATTTGCATTAGCTACTCCTTTTAATAAGTTTTAATATATTGAACGTTATCTATAATCTATAATCTACTCTCTTTTCTTGAACAAGCCAGAACCAAACATAAAATTCATATGTATTTTCTTTTGTATTCTAGGAAATACGATAAGTCGGAAGTATTTTATGATTTTTAGTCATATGCTATGTTTATTTTTGTATATAGGAAACATTGTTTTTTTTTTTTTTGCCAACAATTATCTTGTTGTTATGTAAGTTTGTGTGAAACCATGACAACTAATTCAGAGAAACTGAAATTGTAGGAGTAAATGATCCGATTACACGAGGATTATTGCATAAATGGTCTATTATATCGATTTATGGCGTGGCTAGAGGATGGGATATATAGTGTAATTCCATACAAAGCAGAAATGAGTTTAGCCTATGCTTTATTCAGATACTTTGGATTCATGTTAATGTAGCTATTATCAAACTGTTTTTTCGTTTTCTCACCTCAAATCCACTACATACGACTGTCAAAGCCCGAAAAACCTTGATCATCCCATTAATAGTGAGGGTGACTATGTTTTATGTATGTTACAATTGGCAGAGATGAGATGTTTTTTTCCTTACATTTAGTGTTATCATCGCTGCAACCTCATTAGCTCAATTGATTTACGGTGTGGACGGATTTGGGGCTTTATGTTTTACTATTGTAGCCATCTTTGGATCCATTTGGGGACTGCCCGGTCTATATTTTGATATAATTAACATCGCCATTAACCATATGTACCAGCTTCATCACATTTCCTCAAATTGGATTTGCATTAAAAATGTATGGTGACAAGATGAAATCCTATGAGAAAGGACTAGTGACTTCAATTAAATATATGTAGAGTAGAGATGATAGTTCATTATCGGTATACACATTAAAAAACTTATTGTTTCATATGTAAATTATATGAGAATGTGAGATTTTATAATGACTAAGTGTTTGATCCATCTTGGATGGATAACAATTCACATACAGAAGCTAGAGTCTGAGACTATAATAAATTTCAAAAGATTTTTTTTTCTTTTAATTAAAAAGAAGAAAGAAAACTCAGAAATAAATAAATTATTCAGAATAACATTAGCTTATACATTCATGTGAGAGCTTTCCTTTAAACTAAGATAATGCACAAACAACACAAACCTTCCTTCCTCATCAACAAACACCATATCCTGCAACAATCAAAGAATCAGAAATGAGAACATTCAATCTTCATTACTTAAAACTTTTTACAATTTTCTTAAACTGCTTTATACTCTTACCTTATCACTTCTCGGACTCTGGTTTAAAAGATCCAACCGGTACAACACCTGCAGGCTCGTGATTGTGATTGTTCGCATTATTAACATCGATACCCTGCTCATTTGAGTAACAGAACAAATTGAGAACAGGGAACTATTATTTATAGAGAGATACATAGATAGATAGAGAGATTCAAGTACTTGGTGATTTGATGTTGGCTCATGTACTCTCTGAGGATTAGAGTTTAGATCAATCATTTCGTCATCAGTCTTGCCATTAGCTTCACCATTTGCATTTGCAGAGACTCGTTGGTTTTGCGAATTGTTGTTTGCTTTAGGCTTATCGCCTGGAAACTACAAGAAGAACGATAAACAAAAAAAAACAATTAAATCAAGAAATTGACTCGAAGTGATTGCGTTTGCGTGAGAGAAACAAAGCCATTAAATTCAAACCTCGATTCTCTGTCTGAGCAAAAGAAACCTTCCATGTGTTCTCTTACCACCAACATGTACAACCATGTCACATTGCAGGCAAAGCGAACTACCGTCTATCTCACAGAAAAAGAAGGCTGTTCCCACAAACACCGAGGAATAAAACATATCGAATGAGGCCTCTCTTTTTCCATATATGCGAAAACATTGATACACGAAAAATTCACATACCAGGTGCATTTTCGCATATATCACAGCACGGAGCATTGCTTGGTTCAGCTAAACCAACACGTACATGCCGACTAGCTAGCTTATTACACATATGGACCTGAAATAAAAACAAAGTTTTGACTCATATACACCAAGTTAACCGATTCTCGATCAAAATCCATCCGAAAAACTACTCAGAGCTATTGCGATACAAAAGGGATAAACTAAGGACTGTAAAATGTTACCCTTAAGAGTCATCTAAATGAAGTAAGGAATTAATCGGAAAACCGAATATTATCTTCTCCAGAAGTTATACTAAAAATGCAAACTCTGGAGACAAAAACCTTCTCCTGCAACAATGTACAATCACAGAGTAGAACAATCACTGAAATCGCAACAACAAACAATAATTCATCTGCACAAACATTTCATCTTTTTCACTATCAATCTTCAACACCAAATCTCAGAATCTAATCTTCAACACAAAGTTCTCAACTTTCTTCACTCGTTCAGAAAAGATTTATACAAGAAACAAAAACACAAGATCTTGAGATAAACCCATGACTGAATCAATTAAGAATCAAACAAAGACTCGATCTTTCACAACCCCATCAGAGCAAATTCATCAATACACAACGAGAAAAAGAAAAAAAGAGACTTACCTTTTCATCACAGGCACGACACAGAGCAGCTTCATCAGCAGCACAAAAGACAATAGCAGCTGCGTTCTCACAAGCATCACACAAAATCCGCATCTTTTCTTCTTCTTCTTCTCACTCTATGAATCTCAATTCCAAGACAGAATCTTTATCTAGATTGAGATTGGAAAGAGATGAAGTGGAGTTGAAATTTTTTTGTTTTAATTAAGAAGAATCAGATTAAGGGTTAGGATTACAAGTTGGTTTCAGAAGAAAAAGAAGAAATTTTTTTGTGAATATTTTATGTTTCCTTATAAGGTCTTTCATGAAGAAGAAGAGAAGAAGCTTGAGAGACCAGAACAAGAGCCTAAAACAATTCTCACTCGCTGAGAGTATAAAACATGTCTCTACTCGCTGTTTATTTACTACTTTGAGTAAATTTTCTTTCTTTATTAATGTATACAAATATATCATTCTAAATAGTATTGTTAAATTTTAGTTGTTTTTCTTTAATGTATACAAATATCATTTTAAATAGTAAGTGGCTAATGAGAAATGAGGTATGATTAGGAGAAAATATTAGAGAATATCATATCTTGTTTAGTGGATATGATTTTTGGATTTTTAATAAAGATTAAAGTCTAATAAAAGACAAAAAAGAAAATAAAATTATCTTGAATATATACATATGGGACCCTAATTGTGAAGCCAAGCTAAATTCATCTGGAAGGTCATTGATGTGTCTCCTTGAAGCAGACTCCTTGGATCTACATCCTTCGTTTTTGGTGCGTCACACTATATGATAAGTTTGTTTTGTCAATTTTGTCATTTAACTATGTTGATTTCTTGTATTAATTGAAATTAAAATATATGATGTGGATATATATTATTAATTTAAAATCAGTTGAATAGGTAACAAACCGATATAAATTTATAGGGGTAGAAAAAGATTAAAAAATAATAAATAAAAAAAAAACTACGAGAGAACAATTAAAAAATAAACTAAACATGTAATTTTAAATACTGTTAGTAATTCCTTTTTGTGAATTAGTAATGAACCCATAATATAGGTATAAAAAGGTAAACTAATTATAAACCAGAGTTATGAGAAAGCGACTGAATGAACTAAACCTATTATTGTGAATATCGTTAGTAATTCTTTTTATGATTAATAATTATTTTTCTTCTTTTAATGGCATTTTATATATTAAAATGATTCAGAAAGTCTAACTACGTGATTAATAACTATGCGGTAATGGAAAATAATTACCATTCAAACCAATATTTGCAAAGGTAAATATAGTGGTGCGATACATTTAACCAATTAGGACGTGTGACTATTTAAAATGACATAAATTCTGAATTAAAATTATGAAAAAAGAAAAAATAAGAGCCACAAGAGGAAATAAAAAAAAGACAGAAAGGTAGGTGGGCCAAATGACACCAGCCATTTATAAAATTGGTGGTCGAGAAGTGGTTGAAAGCAACTCTCAAAACTCTACACTTGTGGTCTTGCTTTAAACTTGTTTTGTTTATTCATACCTATATTCGGATATAAACTACGATCTTGATCATTATGTTAGATTCGGTTAGATTTTTTTCTTTCTAATAAATCTCCATATGTGCAAATACCATGAGGACTTCCACAAAACACACACTAAATCTGAATACTAATATTACTAATAAATGTTGAGTATCCATACTTGTCAAAATATTTGATGTGAAAAAAGACTTAAAAAGCTAAGTATGGAAACATGAGATTATGTCTTGAATAGGAGCTAATCTTGGGCTTTATTTGTAATTAATGTAATGGGCTACATATTGTAAGTACCCAAATACTTTTCTTAGAGAACCATAATGCCCACCTATATCCCACTTTTCTAAATTATGCAAATGTTAGAAAGAAAACACTAATGTAACTAAGCCCAAAGCTTTCATTCATAATTTAGTCATTGTGGTGACTGGTGATTGAAGATTGAATGTTAAATCCAAACTCATTTTCTGCAGGTTCATGACAAAGAAAACATGACTACTATTAGTAACACATATTCTCCCGGCTTGATTTTCTGAACCGATTTTATTTACTCTATACTAAATTGTCGTAAACCGAAAAAAAAGTAGTTTGAGATTGGGTATCGACTTGGTGTGATTTTTGTAGTATAATATTTTTCGTATCATAACAATAGCCAGCTAATTACACAAGAATCACTCAAGAACAAGCTACAAACTCATAGCTTAGACATACATTAAGCATAAACCATTCAAAAACATCAAAGCACTATTATTTGTACTATTGTCTTAACTGTAACAGGAAAGTTATGTATCATTTTGACACCCCATCACTTGATTATTAAAAAAAAAAAAAACATATAATTTATCTCTATATGTTTTACCTTTGATGTTGTTTTCTTTTCATATCCCCTTTTATTTTGTGTTAACCAAGGACCAATTCTATGATGACAAATCTGTAATACTGTCAAATTCAAACATATATATTTCATATCTATTAATCGGAGTAACAATTCGATATACAGAACATACCTAATCCCTAAAACATAAAATGTAAAACTAAATTATTTTTAATCGTAGATAAAAAAAATGTTAAAATAAAATTCTAGCAATGTTAAATAAAATTCTAACAAGCAATTATGATGTTATGAAAAAATTATTATTAGATCTTATGATGAGAAGAGAAAGTCTCTAACTATTAATAGGCTCCTCCGAATTCGTAACGATGTGATCTATCTTTGTATGGCTCTTGATTATTTGTGTCTCCATTTCTCATTTTTACTATCATTTACAAGTGATTTAGGGTTCTTATCCATCACATTGTTCTTTATTCTACCTTTAATTGTCTTTAGCATGTAATCAGAAATTTTCTAATTTTTCTACCTTCTTTTTTAGTTTTGTTTACTATTTCGGTATTACATTTTCCTTTTTCAAAATTCTTTTGTTTACATCAAAAATCCTTAAGAACTTTAGGGTTTATGTCAAGGCTTGTTTGAAAATCTGTAATAGCAATTGCAGAGTCGATCGCCTCTGAGTGTGAGTGGAACCACATTGCCTTGAGGAAGAAGATAACTCATTAGGTAACAAAACCTTTTTGCATGTTTCTTTATCTAACGGTCTAACCATTTAGGAAAAATTCTTAGGATTTTGGATCAAGATTTAGATGCATTTTGTAATGGTTTTGATGATAAAAACTTGATTTATCTCTAATCTATATTCACCTTAAACGCGCATTTGTCACTGACCTTGTCTCTTCTCCATTGATCAAGACTTATGATAACAAAAATATATATATATATATAGATATATTTTTTAATGTTTGATTTTGCGTGTACTATATATTATAATCCAAGTCACTTTTCAAAGCTTAGAATATGATAACTTACTTATATATTTTGATTAAAGAATGTTTTGGATTTGTAAAAAAACGTGACTTAGTCTTGAAGCAATAGTGGGTGACCATAACAGATAAAAGTCGGTAATCTCTTTGTATTTTGTATTTTGTGTGTTCTTCAGTTGAGGTAGATCACCTTCTAAGTAAACTATGTTAATATTATAATAACAAGTGTTGTCAGATTTTGTGTCTTGGGTTCATCAATTTTTTCATTTTCTAGGCATGTTTCATGTTTTTTTTATCTCTAAATTTTGGTTTGGTGAGATCAATGTCTTGAGTTTTGCCGTTTATTTATGGTTGTGTTAGTTTGAAACAAAGGGACCCTTTTGGTCTCCAAAATCTTATAGGTCTAAAGTTTGAATTTAGGAAATCAAGCCAATGGTGAGTAGTTGGTAAAGAAGAGAAGAAGAAGATGGAGAAGACACAGATGCCTTTAGCTAAAGAAGAGAAGATACTGGTTCTGGTGAGGTTAAGACCTCTAAATTCGAAAGAGATTGCGTCTAACGAAGCTGCGGATTGGGAATGTATCAATGATACAACCATACTGTACAGAAACACGTTGCGCGAAGGCTCAAACTTCCCTTCTGCATATTCATTTGGTAAGATGAACAATAGTGTAACTTCTTCATATATATATTCAACCTTTCCTTGTGATGACAGATAGAGTTTATCGAGGTGAATGTCCCACGAGACAAGTTTATGAGGATGGAACCAAGGAAATCGCCATGTCGGTTGTCAAAGGAATCAATTGTAAGCTTGCTTCCTTGACCATTTATTTTTTTTCTGATGCACACATCAATGGTAAAAATCTTACTGAAATTAATGTAACGTTTTGACAGGTAGTATTTTCGCGTATGGCCAGACGAGTAGCGGAAAAACATACACCATGAGTGGTATTACTGAGTTTGCGGTTGCTGACATATTTGATTACATATTTCAGGTAATATGACTCATGCATTACAAGTTAATGCTGGTTCCTTTATTCTTCTTTTGCAATAGCAATACTAATTGGATCTTGATGTTGTAGCATGAAGAAAGAGCGTTTTCCGTGAGATTTTCAGCTATAGAGATCTACAATGAGGCCATCCGAGATCTTCTTAGCGCGGATGGCACATCGCTGAAGCTACGAGATGATCCTGAGGTAAATGAATTGTACACTTCCTCACTTAGTGATTTTAGTTTGTAAATATTTCTGACTTTCCTTGTTGATCATCAGAAAGGGACTGTGATTGATAAAGCCACAGAGGCAACTCTCCGAGACTGGAATCATCTTAAGGAGCTCCTATCTGTCTGTGAAGGTAAAAATCACAAGTAATGTTGGTCTGAAATTGTAAAAACTTACATGTTTTCTACATTTTTGCAGCACAACGAAAGATTGGTGAAACTTCATTGAATGAGAAAAGTTCAAGATCTCATCAAATCATCAGACTGGTTAATATCTAATCTATTACTAATTCAAGATACTAACTCTTTCTCACTAATCTTGAATGTATCGTTAATTAATGTTGTAGACAGTCGAAAGCTCTGCTCGCGAGTTCATAGGCAAAGGAAACTCCACTAGTCTCATGGCTACTGTGGTATGCTCTCATCTTCAATGCTTAAGAACTCTTATTTTATGTTGTATCTCAAGGTTTACGTATCCCTTTTTTATGTGCAGAATTTCATCGATCTAGCGGGAAGTGAGCGTGCATCACAAGCAATGTCAGCTGGCGCAAGACTCAAGGAAGGTTGCCATATCAATCGAAGTTTACTAACTCTTGGAACCGTGATCCGTAAACTTAGGTGTGTAAACAATACACCCTTAATTACACATTCCTGATTTTCAAATGTTTTCGTAATCGAACTAGGGGTTTTTTAATACTTGATTTAGTAAGGGAAGGCAAGGGCACATCAACTTTAGAGACTCCAAGCTCACAAGAATTCTGCAGCCGTGCTTGGGAGGAAATGCGAGAACTGCCATCATATGTACACTTAGTCCAGCGAGGAGTCATGTGGAGCTAACGAAGAACACTCTCTTGTTTGCTTGCTGTGCAAAGGAAGTTACCACAAAGGCGCGGATCAATGTTGTTATGTCAGATAAAGCTTTAGTGAAGCAACTACAACGGGAACTTGCGAGGCTCGAGACAGAGCTTAGACACCCTGCGTCCTCACCTTCCTCGAACTGTGATTGCGCGGTGAATGCTAGGAAGAAAGATCTCCAGATACAAAAGGTTTGTGCTATTTGTTAAAAGGCGAAAATTGCTTGCTTTCATAGATTGCCTTTCTAAGTTTGGTAGGTTTTTTTTGTATGTAGATGGAAAAGCAGATTACAGAGTTGAGAAATCAGAGAGATCTTGCTCAATCCCGGCTTGAAGATTTCATGAGAATAATTGAAAACGACGAGGCCTCAAAGGTATTGCTTGTGTAACACGCTTTGCCAAATACTACGGTTCTACCTTAGATCTCCATGGCATTTCTGTTGAATTGCTTGTTCTGTTTTTCATTTTTTTGAAGTCTGGAACTCCGCATTCTGGTAACCAGACAGACAAGTGGGAGGATGGCTCTGTATCGGATACATCAGGGGTCGATTTTGACAAAAGGAGTTTTATATCAGATGGAATGTTGACACCGGTACCGGTATCAAGACCGAGAGCTTATATTCGGTCTAATTCTGACGAAGATGATCTCGACGAAGAGCTCCCTAGGCGTTCTGAAGATGCATCAGAAGAATATTGCAGAGAGGTTCAATGCATCGAGACTGAGGAACCAGCCACTGTCTATAATAACCATAGAGACAAGAGAGCAGAACCTGAAAGAGCATTAGGCCGCAGTGAGGATGCTAACGATGAAACGAGTGTAAGCCAATATGTGAGGCTGAGCAGCTGGAACCGCAGAGAGACTGTGCCAGGCACGAGCACTCCACCTATGAACCTAAGAACAGATCACTTCCTCGGAAGACCACAGAGTCACAAGAATGTGTTTCCGGAATTGGAGTTTGGTTCAAGTGTGTCGAGGACTGACTCCATGTCATCTTGCGGGAGTGATTCCACCGGGGTTCAGAGCATCAGAACCCCGTTGGGAGAAGAGGGAGGTATCACTAGTATCCGAACTTTCGTTGAAGGGCTTAAAGAGATGGCTAAGCGTCAAGGCGAGGTAAGTTCAAAAACATTAGTTTTTTTTTTATTACTAAAAGATTCTGGACCGAGAGACTCATACATACTCATACCAGGTAGTCTCAAATGATGAGGATTCTGGTAAAATGGGGAGGGACATTGGTCTGGTCTCCATGGAATGGGAATTTGAGAGACAGCGGCAAGAGATTTTGGAGCTATGGCAAGCATGTAACATCTCTTTGGTGCATAGAACATACTTCTACTTGCTCTTTAAAGGAGACCAAGCGGATTCAATCTACATCGGAGTAGAGCTAAGAAGACTTTTGTTTATGAAAGATAGCTTCTCTAAAGGAAACCAAACTTTGGAAGGCGGAGAAACCTTAACATTAGCTTCAAGGTTCGTTCGATGTTTCCATGTATTTATTTAACATTTGCCATTGCGGTTTTGTTAAAGGCCTAACGTTTTGGTATTGGTATAGCCGGAAGGAACTTCACAGGGAGAGAATGATGCTAAGCAAGCTTGTGAATAAAAGGTTTTCAGGAGAAGAGAGAAGAAGAATCTATCACAAGTTTGGGATTGCTGTTAACTCCAAACGCAGACGGTTACAGCTTGTGAATGAGCTATGGAGCAATCCAAAGGACATGACTCAAGTAGTGGAAAGTGCAGATGTTGTTGCCAAGCTTGTGAGGTTTGCTGAGCAAGGCAGAGCCATGAAGGAGATGTTTGGTCTGAGCTTCACTCCTCCTTCCTTCTTTACAGCTCGAAGATCGCATAGTTGGAGAAAAAGCATGCCTACAATTTTCTAATTGTTGGTTTCACTATTGACAAATCATAAATGTTCTGGGTTTCTTGTAGCATAAGGCATGTTTTTTTTCATATATTTTTTTAGTTGCTTCTTGGTGTTCTTTTTTTCTTTTCTTTCTTTTTTGTTTGCTTTATTGTTCTTTCGATGTTGAAGGAGACAATGTTGGGAAATGATTTTTATTTCCATCAATTTCTTTGTTTAAGATCGAATTCTTTGAGAAAAAAAAAAAAAAAAATTTCTCTTTGCAATGTTAGATCAGTCAGTATCGCTAAAGGCCCCAAGATTATAATAGAACCTCTATAAATAAATTTTCGATAAACTAATAATTTTTTTTGTTCTGAAATTAGTTTATGAATTCAATAATCCCTCTATAAATTAATAGTTCGATAAATTAAGAAAATATTATTGTCCTAAAGTTAATTAATTTATAGAGTTTGCTAATCAGTAACTATGATTTATTAAGTTACAATGATATTAGCAAAGAAATAAAAGCCTATAGACAAATGTCCGATAAAAAACTGAATTAATTTTCAGTTTGAATATAAAACAATAACTAAACAAGTATGTAGGATAAGCGTTAAATCCTGAATATCATCAAACCCCAATTAATGGGCTAATTAATCTTCTCAAATGAAAACATTATTTTCAGTCAACAATAATAATAATAAAACCATTGACCAATTTCACAGTCAAATTTCTTCTCTGAAAACTCATCGCATAATACAGAAGATCATATATGTGTAGATGTATATAAATGAACATTTCCTCACATTGATTCTCAACAATACTTAGTCTATAGGCTTTTATTTCTTTGCTAGACCCAGGCAAAAACTTGTTACATTCTTTAGAAACACAATCAATGGCAACAACCAAAGTTTCATCTCTTGTGTTACCTTTGTTGATGGTGTTTGCCCTCATCCTTTTGCCGATAATTTCAGGTAAAACATATATAAATTGTTTTAACGATTACAAAAAAAAAAACAAATTTTCCTATTAATCCAAACTGAATTTTTTGGGATTTTTTTTTTTTTATGAATAAATTAGGAGACGATGCCGTATGTATGAAAGATGGATGTGTGTCTACACCAGCATGCGATCAAAAATGCACGTCTATGGGATACTCTCAAGGAGGGGCTTGTCGAATCTATGCTGAGGGTGGTTCTTGTTGCTGTACTCCCAATGTCCAAGCTCAACATTCTACCCTTCTCTAGTTTTGTTTGCTAATTTTTTATATGTACTCTCAATTATACATGAATAAAACACTCATATTGATAGATGTTTTATATCATACGATCTATCCAAAATCCTCTTAAAATCTCAAAAAATTAACTAAGGAAATCAAATATTAAATATTGATTATTTTAATATGAAATTTTGATAATGTGTTTATTTTTGAACTAGATTGGAAAATACATCAAACTATATATATGTTAAGGATGTAGTATCACACCACAATGTATTTCTCAATTATATAAAAATAAAAAACCATACACAAATCAAAATGTTTATCCACCATGAAACCTGCTAACGAGCACGAGAAAACACATAAGAAAAAAAAAACATGGAAATTAAAAATTTAAGATATGAACATTTCAAAATGGAAGCGAACAACACCCAAAATTTTCTTTGAATAACTAGAATATTCAAGAGATAGTTCTTTGTTTTTATCTATATATTGATTTCATTAATAACATCACGGATATGAATACATTTATCAAACTCAAAGTTTGTTTAGCTAAAATCTCCGCCAAGGTGCTATGAAAGTTGAAACTAAGGAGTGAACATTGGTATTAATAGCTTTAGGCCTTTATTAATGATCTGTGATGAGTCATGAGTCTGCTTCAAATCTAACCTTCTTGAATCCTTTTTCTTTGATTTTGATAATATTTGGTAAATTTTTTGTAAATGATCGACTTTCGTTGTAGTTAGCCATCAAAATTGACAACATTTAACTCTTTAATGTGATTTCTAACAATGTCCAAAATATTAAGTCATTAATATCGTTTAATAATTTTGTAAAAATCATCAACTTTTGTGTGTATTAACGATAAGAGTTGAGTGATTCGAGACTTAAATGTACAATACCACCAAACTCTGAATAACTGGTTATGATTAAAATGACCAAAACAAAAACTTAACATGTTAAGACAATCTCAAATAGAAACACAATATTGAGAAGAATAAAAAGTAAGACAAAGATAATATATTCATATATATAATCTTCCATGGTAATACATATATATGATTCCGTAACAGAATTGACTATACAGTTGTCACTGGATTTTAATTTATGAATTTTTCTTTTATCAAATACAGACACATAATAAGAGGGAAAATGTGGTGTAATACCACTGGAATAAAATGAAAAAAAAAAATAACTGACATATTACAAAAATCTTTACTGAAATATAATGTTGACTAAATTAGTAAAATTTATTGACACATAATAAAAGGGAAAATGTTGTATAATACCACTAGAATAAAAAAAAAAAAAAAATATATATATATATATATATTAAGAGGGAATATGTGGTAAATAGAGACATAATAAGAGGGAAAATGTGGTGTAATACCACTGGAATAAAATGGAACAAAAAATACTTGACATACTAAAAAAATCTCTACAGAAATATAATGTTGACTACATAGTAAAATTCATTGAAAAAATCTACAGTCAAATTTCTCCTATTGAAAACTCACTATGCAATTTCGAAAAAATAAATAGTTTGGTTGCTTAAAATAAATATATAGAAGATAATATATGTATATATATATACATATATTATTTAGTTTGGTTGTTAAAAATAATATATATATATAGGTTTCATAGACACAGAGTTGTTACATCCTCTAGAAACATAACTGATGGCAATCAGGAATTTGTCCTCTCTTCTATTACCTATGATGATGGTGTTTGCTCTCATCTGCTTGCCCATAATTTCAGGTAACCCCTCTATTTACTTTGGATAGATCTTCAAACATAAAATACATAATATATATAGATATAATATATATATATATATATATATAAATTAATTGTATATATTTTGTATTATATATATATATATATTCTGTCCAAACTGAAAACTTTTTGGGGTATTTTTCAAAAACGAGTTGAGTCAAATTCCCTAAGAGAAAAACCCATTTGTAGATGCAATTAAAATATTAAATTGATTATTTTTCTATTCAAAATGTTATTCATGTGTTTGCTTATGAATCAATTAGGGGAAGAGGTGAAATGTATGAGGGACGAATGTACAAGCACACCAGATTGTGACAAAAAATGCATGTCTATGGGATACCCTCAAGGAGGGGAATGTCGAGATTATCATTTTGGTGGTGCTTGTTGCTGCATTATCAAGGAATGAATGAATAAAACTCATGTCAGATTATCTATATCGTCTTAGCAAAACACTAATGGTAATCAATAAAATTTTCTCTTTCTATTATCTTTATCCATGAATGAATTATTCTGTTTCCAAACATTCTTTCTACCCATTCTTTTAGGTAATACCGCAATCGGGTTTAGGGCTATATATATTGTCTTAGAAAATGTGTATTTTTATCGAAAATTCTTTGAAATTCAAAAAGAAAATTGCAATTTCACTTGATTATCCAACTAAGCCTTGCGCTAATCAAAATGTTTGTTCACAATGAAACCAAGCTAATGATCACAAGAAAAACCCTGAGAGAATAAAGACCAAATCTACGAAACTAAGTTTAACATATACAAATTACAAAATAAAAGTGAAAACAAAAAAACCCAAATAAGTTTTGAATCACTAGAATATTCAATAGCTTAATGAAATTGATACAGATTATGTTGTACGTAGAAAACATATTAAACAATTTGGAAGATGCATGGTATATAAACAAACACACACATACACAAAACCAACAGAACCAGTCGTCAACGAGTTCATAATAATAGCTAACAACAAAAGGTGAAAGTTCAGATTCGTAGGAAATATTAGAAGTTTCCTATTTGAAGACAACGGTTTTTATCAACCAATGAGATCATATATCTTTTAGCAATCCCACAAATATTTCTTACCGTACAAAAGTATTTGTTTTTCTTATCCTTTGGATTTCTTCTTAAGTTGATTTTTTTTTTTTAACGGCCACACATTAATAAAATCAGATAAAAACTCTCTAATGTTCGGTTCCTAATTTGGATAATAATTTGTTTATAAATACAAATTCGTAAGATTGAGGGTATTCACATTGATTTTGAGTTTTGACTCTTACTTTCTAAGATTGTTTCCTGTTTTTTTTTATTGATCGATACTGAAACAAAATAAAAAAGTATTGGATCCTTCGAAAATATAAGTAATGACAACTATGAAGTTCCCATCTTTATTATTGCTTTCGTTGATGGTGTTTGCTCTCATCCTTTTACCCATGACTTCAGCTTATTCAGGTAGCAAATTTATTTATTTAGGATCATGTTATCTCAAACGCCAAAAGACAAGTAATCTCAACTTCTCTTAAAAGAATGAGATTCCTTAAACGGTTGAATCAAAGTTAATTACTAAACGCAAAAATCTATTCTTTCAGAAATATTTATATATATATATATATATAACATATTTTGTTAATGTGTTTTGTTTGTGGAAAAAAACTAGATGATCAAGAAGGTCAGAAATGTATGAAGGATGGATGTAAAAGCACACCAGATTGTGACAAAAAATGCATGTCTTTGGGGTACTCCAAAGGAGGGGCTTGTCGAATATACAGTTTTGGAGGTGCTTGTTGTTGCAAGCTCAATTCTAATAATCAACCTGATTATTCTCCCGAAGCCGAATCTCCTGAAGCTAATTCTCCCAAAGCTCCACCTTCTAAGGCTTCAAATGAAAAAGCAGGTCGGGTCAAGCAGGACAAGGACAAGCAGAACAAGGACAAGCAGGACAAGGACAAGCAGGACAAGGACAAGCGGGACCAGCAGGACAAGCAGGACAAGGACAAGCAGGACCAGCAGGACAAGCAGAACAAGGACAAACTAGATGATCAAGAAGGTCAGAAATGTATGAAGGATGGATGTAAAAGCACACCAGATTGTGACAAAAAATGCATGTCTTTGGGGTACTCCAAAGGAGGGGCTTGTCGAATATACAGTTTTGGAGGTGCTTGTTGTTGCAAGCTCAATTCTAATAATCAACCTGATTATTCTCCCGAAGCCGAATCTCCTGAAGCTAATTCTCCCAAAGCTCCACCTTCTAAGGCTTCAAATGAAAAAGCAGGTCGGGTCAAGCAGGACAAGGACAAGCAGAACAAGGACAAGCAGGACAAGGACAAGCAGGACAAGGACAAGCGGGACAAGCAGGACAAGCAGGACCAGCAGGACAAGCAGAACAAGGACAAACTAGATGATCAAGAAGGTCAGAAATGTATGAAGGATGGATGTAAAAGCACACCAGATTGTGACAAAAAATGCATGTCTTTGGGGTACTCCAAAGGAGGGGCTTGTCGAATATACAGTTTTGGTGGTGCTTGTTGTTGCAAGCTCAATTCTAATAATCAACCTGATTATTCTCCCGAAGCCGAATCTCCCGAAGCTAATCCACCTTCTAAGGCTTCGAATGAAAAAGCAGGTCAAGCTCTACTAATCAATCGGGTCAAGCAGGACAAGGACAAGAAGAACAAGGACAAGCAGGACAAGGACAAGCAGAACAAGGACAAACTAGATGATCAAGAAGGTCAGAAATGTATGAGGGATGGATGTAAAAGTACACCAGATTGTGATAAAAAATGCATGTCTTTGGGGTACTCCAAAGGAGGGGCTTGTCGAATATTTAGTTTTGGTGGTGCTTGTTGTTGCAAGCTCAATTCTAATAATCAACCTGATTATTCTCCCGAAGTCGAATCTCCCGAAACTAATTCTCCCAAAGCTAATCCACCTTCTAAGGCTTCGAATGAAAAAGCAGGTCAAGCTCTACTAATCAATCGGGTCAAGCAGATGAAGCAGGACAAGCAGGACAAGGACAAGCCGGACAAGCACGACAAGGACAAGGACAAGCAGAACAAACGGGCCGAACAGATTAAATGGACCAAGCAGACCAAACATACCAAACAGACCAAACAGACAAAGCAGATCAAGCGAACAAAGCGCAGATCAAGCGGGAAAAGTGAATAAAGTACAAATAAAATTGTACGAATGAAAAAGCGGATCAAATGTAATAAATAGTAAAAAACAATAGTATATATTAATTAATCACAGAAAATAAAAACTAAATAGTATACATTATGTCATTTACATAGTTTCATATATAATATATAAATTTAAAATTATTAAATTTTAATAATTAAAAAAAAAACTAATCATGTTATTATAATCAGTGTTAGTTTAGTATTATCATAAATAATTCAATAAATTATTAACAGAGATAAATTTAATATAAGATAAATTAAATATTTGTAAATTATTGAGTATTTATGGATATAATATAAATACTTACCAAACTTTCTTATAAAGTATGGGTTATATATATATATATATATAACAAATAGTATTATTTAATTTTTTATATATATTTTAATCACATAATAAAACTAAGTAGCATATTATGTGTCATTTACTTAATTGTATATTTCTTTATTATATATGAATAAAAATCTAAAATTATTAAACAGTGATAAAATTCAAATGAATTTTTATATATGAAATAAATATAAAATATTTTGGCAAGTGATGGTTATATTTTGTATATCAAATTTTAAATTTTTTTTTTTTTTGAATTTACAAAAAAAAAAAAAAATTAATTTTTATGACATTACAAAATTTATTGTAATAGGATATCTCAATAGTTTAATCAAGCATGACAGGTCGATCAAATGATTCAAAAAAATATTCACAATGAAATCATAAGAGAGGATAAATTCAAAGCATCAAATTCATTAGACGCATTGATATTTGCAATTTAATTACATCTTATAATGAAACCACAAGAGAGGAAGAATCCATGGCATCAAACTTATGCACATAAAATTAAGATGTTTTGTTTGGTTAAATCAAAGTAATGAAGTATTGATATTTTGTATTTTACATTATTTTTTAGGTAACAATGTAACCATTCTTTTATTCGAATTAAAATAAGATCATGAACAAGGCGCTTTCTTGCAATATGGATTCAGTTAATTTCAGGGACGGGCTATTATAGAGGAGGCAGAGGCATCCGCTCTCTCTGGGCTATTCAGGCGTCTTGGAGCTTAGGTTATTGCCGGGTAGAGTTTGAGAGAGATAATCAGAGTCTCATTTCCAATGTTAACCAATCTCTAACTAACTTGCGTCTCTTACACTATGTCACTAAGGTGCGTATATGGACTCAAACGTTTACAGACATTTGCTTTCGTGTTAACACGCAAGTCATCTCTTTTGAATTTTGTTGTTTTCATAAAATTCAGAAAATTACGTGCGTAAAATCTGCTTAGTTCTTAGCATTTGCAATTACGTTATTTATACATCTAATCTCATATTCTTTTATCAACTATTATTGATTCAAGCTAGGACTACTTTTCTCCAAAAGAAATCCAAAATTTGCAAACTGTTTTAAGATTTTTTTTTTTCATTGTTTAAAAAAAAAAAAAAAAAAAACTTTGAACTTAGTCCACTTAATTTATTGTAGTAATAACCAAAAAAAAATTCTCTTGAATATCTTTGATCATATACACAAATAAACTTACAAAAATAGATTTTTACTACCAAGACTGCTCTTTCTTTAGTTCCTCAAGCTTTTTTATTTGATCGAGCTTCCTCAAACTTATAAAGATTCCTCAGTTTCATCTAAATAAAATTTCTGTTGGCAAAAAAAATAAAAATAAAATAGTTTAATTATTTGAGATTAAAAAAAAAAAAAAAACATGTAGATACTTTAAGTGCTATACAGTATACATATTCTATACTATATGTAATACAAATTAATACTTTATTTTCTTTACCAAAAAAAAAAAAAAAAATGATCCCAAATGGTCTCATTTCGTCTTGTCCTGCAATTTTTTAGTATCATTCGTCCAGAAAAACTTATGATTTAAATAATCTATGAATTTGTAGTTGATAACGAACTTATATTAACAAAGCCCCGTATTCTACTTTTGGCTGATAAAAATGAACATGAGTTTCATAGTTAAAGCTTATAAAACAGAATAAGCAGCAAGAGACTAAATTAAAACAATTCAGAGATATCAAATAGCCCCAAACCAAACACAACCATGGAGGTTTTCAAAAACATTCATAAGCTAATAGACACACAAATCTATATATCTACTTGTATATCATAAGATCAAAGCTTAACAGCTACACAATCCATAATATGAAAATTCCCACCAAGCACAACATCACACCACTCAACTTGACCCCAAATCTCTCCTCCCTCCTCGCGTCTTTCCACTGCTATCTCCGCACACCAAATCTCTTCCTTCTGCAAGAACAAAGCCATTGTCCCGTCCTTATAACTTGTAGCATGCGACCAAAAACAACCCCGAGGCAAAACCCCATCCAAGCCTTTCACAACTCCCCAACATCTCGTCTTCGGATCAAAACTTCTCAAACAATTCCCTCGAAAATCGTAGTAATACAAAACATTATCCACCACACACGAATGCGACCACTCCATCTTATGCAGAACCTCGTCTCTCTCGCAACTACCACCTTCCTTGGGATCGTAAACAAAGCTACTATACACACTCCTCATGTAAATCTTACCTTCCATAGTCACACTACCGTGCCATTTCTTCCCTTGTTCCCAATCCGGTCTCATCTTAAGCTCCCAAACCTCACTCTCTAAATCGAAAACCATCATAGTCCTCGACGGAGATTTCATGGGCGAATTCGTATCATCAGAACCTCCAATCACATAAATCTTCCCATCAATGACTTGAGTAACAGAACCAGCAACAGCTTTAGGCATATCAGGGAGAAACTTAGCTCGATTCAACCGACAATCGATAACCGAAACACTCGGTTTAATCCTCCAATCACAAAACCCACCCAACACAAACACATTCGAATCAACTGAAACATAGCTTCCATGTAATGGCATAGGAGGAAGAGACGAGATATGTACCAAACGATGATCACCAGTTTCGTTGTTATCACCGTTAGGTTTCCGACAAAGAGTGAACCAATGAATATCTGAGGTTTGGTCTTTGGAGATTGCGACATAGAGACATTGCTCTGTAATTCCGAACAAGGATCGTCTTGTGTAAAGCTCTGGTGAGGCGACAAGTGATCGGAAACGTTTGGAGACTTGCGAGAGTGTTGGGTAATAAGATCGAGGGACACGAGCGATGATGTCGATGAAGATTTCTTCAGGGAGTGATGAAATTGAAGATTCTGATGATTCTTGATTCTTCTTCTTCTCTGACCTAGTTTCGGAAGACATCTGAGAATCAAAATCGATCGAGTATTAAAACCCTAATTTCTGCAAGCAATTTGGGGGAAATGAAGAAGGCGATCGGATTTGAGTTTCGGCAATGACGGTTGTTGGGAAATCTTCAGAGAGTTTTTATTTAAACCAATCAAAAACCTCAAAGACGGTTTCGGTTCCTGATTAAAACAACACACGCTTGGCTTTTGGATTAGGTAAACGGCGCAGCGTTTTTGTTTTTGCCAAAACAAACAAAACGGCATGCATTTTCTTTGAAAATGTAAACCATGACCAAGTAGAAGTAAAAATACACAAAGCATGGTGTAACATAAACGTTTTCTTAACATTACCCAAACAAATACATACATATATTAAAAATAATTATTTATATATCATATTTATTTCATTTAGAACATGGAGTATAATTGTGTTTCCACTTGAAATATGTTACTTGAAAAACTTTATTGTTTAAGAATTAAATAAATTAGGTGCTTTAAAAAAAAATAATGAATGAAATTAAGAGCAACACTAGTTTTTTTAACTCTCATCAAATTCATCTCCAAAGATGTTTATTGAAAATATTATGGTTTTGCCCATAAAAATATTAATTTATAAATACACAACATGAGAGTAGTAATAATATATAATAAATAAAGACGAGAGTGTTTTGAGAGTATTTCCACATTAATATTCAATCAACCCCTCAGTGAATATTTTTTACCACTAAAAGCTTGAAACTTGGCTTCCTTGTCTTTCTTCTCAGCTTCTTCCTCTTGCTTCTTATCTTTTCCAGCTCCAACCTTTTAAGATACACACAAAACACATTATATCTCTTCCATTTACTATCTCTGTTAATCAGTTTGCACATTAAAACAAGTTACTTACTGTCTCTTTAGTAGACCGGCCTGCACTTGAACCAAACACAAGCTTCCCTTGAGCTTGTCGCGTAACAGCCGCCTTCTCTGAGCTACTAGTGCTACTACTCGCTACAGGTTGGGATTGGCTGTTACCATTAGCAGCAACGGGTCGAGGTTCGTAAGATAATGGTCTTCCATCTAAACGTCTTCCTGAACCTGTGAAAGGGTTAAACTTTGGTTCGGGTTCAGCCACAACAGCCTCCTCAGCTGCATCAATATGGACAACAAAAGCAGAACACACATGAGAACCCAATGACTTGGGAGTGGAATATTATAACTCCAAGAACGGTTTTTAACAAACCTTTTGCTTTAGCTTTAGCTGCGGTAGGTGGTGCTTTTCGTTCGGGTTCTTTGTAATCAAGGGGAGGAGCAAAATCAACCTCACAGTCAGTTTCAATGATGCTGATTCCATTAGAAGGCTTTGCCTCCACTATATCTATGAAGTATTTCTTATTGTTGTATGGAACCATAATGCTATCTCCAACCGTTAGACATGAATAGTTCCTCAATGCCGTCTCCAAGCTACAAACCAAACAAAAGAGTAAAAACGAGCCAAAACACCAGAAAGACTTGGAAACAACATAATACAGTATTCACAAAGAGAGGAGGAAACGAACTCGGACTTACATGGCTTTCGGGTTAGATATATCGAGAAAGTCTGTTGTATGGGGTTGTAGTTTAACGTAGGTTCCCTTTGGAAGAGTGACGTTTTTAACTCTCACAATGTCTCCTTCTTGCAACAGCAAGTTCTGCATCATCTGGATTATAGAATTGTTCATATAGAAAATAACAGACAATCAGTTTCCAAGTCCCAATATCTCTCAAGTGTAAAACAGAGAAACTGCTTATTACCCAGTATGGCATGTAAATCATGCCTTCTTCAGCAATGAACTCAAGAACTCCGCAGTGAGAAGCACGATCCGTTGAAGCATTACAAACCTCAAAGAGCATTGGGTAATCAATATGCAAAGAGGCTGTACACATTCACTAATGTTACTACTCTGCTTAATCAATCACAAGAAGATGAAATCATAACAAAAAACAAGACAAACATACCGAGACGATCAAGAGCTGATGGTGGCATTATAACTGAAACAGATATCACACATACCACATATAAGAAACTTAAGCATCAACAAAGACTAGAACAAAAAAAACCAGATCTTTACAAGATTATAGACTTACTTTTATCACCACTTTCGATTTGAGGCTGTGAAAAGAAGAAATAAGTAAAGAAAAGTTAGAATATGACCTTGCACAAGTTCTCCAATATATGAAACAGTAAGTAAGCAACTAAAAAATCAAACCTTGTCAATAAAAGATGACGGATAACAACGGTAACTCTGCTCAAAGGTTGCTCTATGATACGAGTATCCATCGAAATACTGCAATCGCAGAGAGATACCAACACACATAAAGATCCAAAAACAATACTAAATAGAATGAATATTACTGATTCAAGAACTTACCATATTTTAACCCGTAGAAAGATAGAGAGGGTTAAAGCAACTGTCACAACCAAAGACCAATTTGAGTCAATCAACAGAACTAATCAGACATAAGTATACAAATTGAAATCACGTCCTGACTCTAAAAAGTCCGAAGCTTTTTGTCAGCTCAGTCAATATTTTCTAATACCCAAAACAGGATTCTACTGATCAAATCTCTAGACTAGCAAGTAACAAACCCCAAATTCTATCAGATTTTTATCACAATTGGCTCGAATTGTAAGTGAGAAATCATCAAAATCTCAATAAACCAAAGCGAAACTCATGAAAAAACCTCTTATGAGACAATCAAATAGATCAACGGAGTTTACCTGAGAGAACGAAGGAGAAGAATCAATTTCGATGGCGTGGTTCCGACAGAGGTAAAGTCGAATCGTGTTCACGCTGAGTTTTATAGACCGAACCGGTTCATATGTCTCTGTCGTGAAAGGAAGAATATGGGCTTTTGGGCCTTAGATATTAATTAATAGGCCCGTGTTTGTGAAGCGTAAGACGCCGTCGTTTTGGAAAGGATTAGAGAAACATAATTCTACCACATTAAGATTAGTGATAACTGATAAGTAACCAATGCTCTGTTTACTTTCTTGAGAGACTAGCTTAACACTTGATATTATATCTTCTCATTGAGGATTTGTAGTTAAAGACTCATGTTTAACACAACAATAGACGATAAGAAGCAAAAGAAGTTTGATAAACAAAGATATCAAATCGAGTTTTTCTGAGATTTATTGGACTGATAAAAAAAAAAAAAAAAACGACCGTCTCTCACAGTTATCTTACTGGAACAGAAGATTACAAACAGAAAACGAACAACATATGTGGTTTTTGTTTCAAGCAGCCACTTTTCTACATGGAACCAAACCACTGTGCTTTTTGCTACCTGGGAAATAATATATAAGAGGATTCCGAGCTCCATGAAGAGACTCGGTGAAAAAAGGACAAAGAATCACACAGAGAACTGTATTCTCTTCTCATTCGGCTCTGGACTGACCAGCTCGGGAGGACAAAATGATCCCGACGATGAGACCGTATAGAGCCAGAGCTTCGGCGAAAATAAGGATAAGAATCATACCGACGAAAAGCTTTGGCTGTTGTGCATTGGCCCTGCAAACAAGCCACAAAGTTACTTATCAAAAACTTAATGCACAGATAAACGAGAGAATTTACAGTTGTACACCTTCACACAAACACGTTATGAAATTTGAAGAGCAGAATGACCACAGAATACATTGAGATACAAACACAAAAGAATGGATGGTGAATTCACATTTATTGCATATGGTCTCCAACCAACTTTCATCAAACTGATAATGACACCTACCACTTAATTCTTTTATCCAAATGAGTCTTTTCTCAGTGATGTTATACCAAATCCCAACTCTTTAACACACTAAGTCACTATAAATTAAGAGAACACATCCATGTGAATCTACACAGAAAAACACGGAAAAAAGGGAGTGTACCATACCTGACACCAGCATCACCAACGATACCAATAGCCATTCCAGCGGAAAGACCAGCAAGTCCACAAGCAAGACCAGAAGAGAGATGGGCATATCCGTCGAAAAGATAGTAAGACTTAGCCTTGGGGTTAATCCCGGTACTGATGATAACCGCAATAATCAAACCATAGATACCCAACACACCAGCCATAACAACTGGAACAATAGACTTCATCACCAACTCTGGTCTCATCACACCCATAGATGCCACTCCCACTCCACTCTTTGCGGTCCCGTACGCCGCTCCCATACCTAACCGACAGAAATAAACAAACTCCACCACATCAACACAAGATACAGTATTCTTTTATATCACATTCCAACTAAACTTTACACAAGCCTTAACATCATTGAATCATATTACATAGATTCACCAAATCTCACTAGATTCGTTATGTCAATCAAGAAACAACAACAAACAAACTAGACAACACAACACAGATCTAGCTTAAGAAATAAAAGTAGACTATATATTATCAACGATTCTAAACCCAAATCAAATCAAGGTCCTAGTATCTCAAATTCAAAGCATTTCATCAGAAACAGACTCAGATCGGTGAAACTTCTCTTAGAGCCGATCCAAATCGCAAAAAGACTTCATATTTACACACCAATTACGAGATGAATCATGAGAATAACAAACCCAGAAGATCAGAAATGGAAAATGAAGATCTTACAGGAGAAGACGAGGGCTGCAGCAGCACCAAGGAAGCCGAAGAAAGGAGCGGTTTCATCGCCACTGAAGGTAGACATTTTCAGATGATTCTGTAGATCTTGACGAGGAATTTCGAAAGAAGAGAGTGCTTCTTCTTCTCTCTCAGATCTCTCTCTCCGTTGAATTACGCGTTAGAGAGGATTAAGTTTGAGGGATGATGATGATATATAACAACAGCGAAGCGCACACGTCGGGATCTGAATTCGGGTCTACCCGTTTTCGACCCGAATTTGGGCCTATGTCCGGCCCACGTTTTAGACAGTTTGCCATGATTGATTTGGTAAAAAAAAAAATATATTCAAAGGTTTTTTTCACAAACTAGTTTTTTATTTTTAATATAATTAGGGAATGAAAGCATTGTATTTAATAAAGTTGATACAACAATAAATAATCCTTGTGTTTGCTCAAAATTAAATGTTTGAATTAAGACATTGTTTATATAATTTGAGCAATGACGAGTGTTTATATTTTTAATAATTTCTATTAATACATATGAAAGAATTAGCGGTTTTATCCATTACTACATAGCCAAAGCTCAACTGATAAAAAGGAGAAAACGATGTACTCATAGATTTTTATAAACATATTTTACAAATATGTGTCACTAGCTACTTAATTTGATTATTTTGATCTATCCTTACTTAATCACTAGCATAAAAATTAGCTCCAAGCTTAATCTCTTTTATAATTTTGGGTAAGTTTGGCTTATTTTTGGAGAGATTCGAACAGAAACGTTTTTGCATTGAATCAGTAATCTAAAACTAGACGAAAATAACCTTGTCCCGTCACTGTTTTAGCATCTCATACAAGGGTAGATTAGTCAATTTTAATTAAGTAATGAGAGCTCCTTCTTCCACTTCCCCATTTCCTTCGCTCTCTTACACAAACATCATCGAGATCTTTCTCAATCTCCGATTCTCGCGACCAAATCCGTAAGCTTTCGATCGTGTTTGGTCTTGATTTATAGATTCAATTCCAACATTTCAAGTGTTTCTCTGAGGTTTCCTTGTCTCAATTTTTTCAATTTTCCCTTATTTATATGTTTCTCGAGTTTTGGTTTCTTCTAGCTTCAACTTGAAATTTGAGCTCTTTTATGGTCATTTACTGTTCTAAATTGCGTCATTCGTTGAGATATGATTTGATTTCTGTGGTCAATTTGGTAAATTGTATTAAGTTTTCTCTTTTGACCAATTCAGTGAGGATTTTGGAGGTTCTTTATGATTTTAGAGTCTAATCTTTGTGTAATGTGGTGAATTGGATGATTAATTAAGGTTTTGAATTGAAATGGGAAACCTTTTGATTTAAGTCCACATTTTGTTAATTGCTTATCCAATAAGTGATTGAGTTCTGATTCTGCATCCTACTCAGTGTGCATTTTGAAGTTTGTTTGTAATTCTAGAGTCTGATCTTCGTAGTCTTTATATTTAAATCTTTAAGCTTGTTGATTCAAGTCTACATCTTGTTAAGTAGTTATTCAGTAGGAGAAAATTTTGTGTTTTGGTTCTGAATTCATCATCCTACATGCATTCATTAGAAAGGCGTTGAAAGAAAAGACAGGCAATATAGCTTATGGCTCATCAAAAGATTCTTCTTGTTTACGAGATTAGAGTTTACGATTTTTACAAAATATATAGTTGGCGGAGTGTTTAACTGTTCTGATATGATACATGTTTGTAGTACTTCTGCCTAGTTTCAAAGAACTTGTAATCACATTGTTTTTTTGAAATGCAAACTCTTTTCTGCTTTGCGTCATTTATTTGTGAAACGTTTGGATTGGATGGTATTACGCTGATGGAGATAGACTTATAGTTGGGATATGCTGTAGTGATTTTAGTAAAGTTCTAATGTTCGGTGAATTTAAAAGTGTGGATTTTGAGTTTTTTGTTCATCTAGTTTCTAATCTTTGTGTCATTTGGTGAATTAGATGATCAGCTATGGTTTGTTAATCGGTGAGTGAACAAATTATGAGTTCTTCTGCATACTAAATGCATGAATAGCATTCAGTAGAAAGGGGTTGAATATAAATGACCTGCAAAAAACTCATGACTCATAAAAAGATTGTTCTTATTGACAGGATTCAAGTTTCTGCTCTTATCTATTTTAAATGATTGTCGATTACAGGTTCATGCTCTGTTGCTTTATTGTGATTATGTTATGATATATGTTCATAGTTTCTTATTCATTGGCGTAGCTACTAGATTTGAAGCTTTTTCTCATGTTTTTTCGTTTCTTTTAAAGTAAGAGGATGGAGAGTGGTGGGCAGTATGAAAGTGGACGCTACAAGCCTGATTACTACAAAGGTTCACAGTCTGTGGTATGATCAGAAACACCTTTTTTCACGTTGGTTTTTACTGTGATTGAAAGCTAAAGCAGAAACTGTATGTTACAGTGGAACATGATGCCTCAGCATCAGATAAAGGAGCAACATAATGCGTTGGTGATGAATAAGAAGATCATGTCCATCCTTGCTGAGAGAGATGCAGCAGTGAAAGAAAGAAATGAAGCGGTAGCAGCAAAGAAAGAGGCATTAGCGGCTCGGGATGAAGCACTTGAGCAACGGGACAAAGCTCTTACTGAAAGAGATAATGCTATAATGGAGAGAGAAAGTGCGTTAAATGCTCTTCAATACCGTGAAGACAATCTAAACTACATATTGTCGTGTGCAAAGCGTGGTGTGACTAAGGAATGCCACATACCGGACCCTTCCCCTATATCAACCATCTTACCTGAAGCAGCCAATAAGAGACCGGCCAAAAGGAAGCAGGGAACACGATCAAAGGGAAATAAAATGAGCGAGGATCTAAACCGTCAAGTACCTTCTCCTGGACTGAAATGCAGAAAAGATTGGGACAGTAACGATATCGGTTTAAACCTCATCACATTCGATGAGACGACAATGCCAGTGCCGATATGCACTTGCACCGGGACTGCTCATCAGTGTTACAAATGGGGACATGGCGGGTGGCAATCATCTTGCTGCACAACCACTCTGTCTCAGTATCCACTCCCACAGATGCCAAACAAGCGGCATTCTCGAATAGGCGGTAGGAAAATGAGCGGTGGCGTCTTCTCGAGGTTACTTACTCGTTTAGCCGGTGAAGGACACGAGCTTTCTTCTCCTGTTGATCTCAAGGATTATTGGGCTAGGCACGGCACGAACCGTTACATCACTATCAAGTAACCGAGATCAGTATCCACTGAGTATAAGTATGTTTCTCTCTTCAATCACTTTGGTCTCTTTTTGCTACTTTATTTTAGTTTTAACTCTTAGGATCATAAGTCTTGAATGAAAAAAAATGTCAGAAGCTTAGAGGCTTGTTTGTAATGTCCATAGTTGCAAATGTTTAAAATTGTTTCTTTTTACTTGGCTTTCTGTTATGTAATTAATAAATATGGATAAAGTGAATTATTAATTATTTGTTTAAAATTGAAATTTCGAAAGACATAACGAGATCACAAAGATCTAAACTGTTTAGAGAGATTTGAGGAAGTCTTTAATTATATCATTCCAAAGCTTAAAACGATTTTTTTTAAGTCTCTTCTCTCACACACCAAACGATTTCTCTCTCACCAAACGATTAACCCCAACCATGCATCAGAAGCCAGCAGCCACTAGCCAATCACCGATGCAATCACACCTCAACGAAATCAAAGCATTCTTCAATGTTCCTAACCCAAAAATCTTGATGATATTTTTCATAAGCAGTCTTGCAACATTCGCTTTAGGAATTGTTTTTTTCTTTGAGTGGGCATTTCACGGCAAGAACCACACAGGCTTCAAATGGATCATCTATTACGCCTTGTTCATGTTCTTTCTTCCCATTTTCATTTGGCTCGTTCTTGGTATCCTCATGGCTTTCTCGTCGAACCACGGATCAAAGCAAGTTGCTAGTTCAACCGTAGAAGAAGAACAAAGGGTTGTTGATGTTTCTACTATTAAATGTGAAAGTGAAGAGACCAAGGATAACAATTGTCGTAGTTTGGCTGTTGTGGTTGATCCGGATAGCAAAAACAGCAATGAGAGGAGTTTGTTCGAGTGTAAAAACACGAGGCTAAAACGCGCAGTATCATACCCATTACATAGCCAAGTAAGATCATGCAAGACTAGATGAGACTTCTTCCAAACCATGGATTAGTTCGAAATAAAGGTCTTATCTGCTTTTCTTGTTTTTTTTCTTTAGATCTGAATTATTTATATTTTTTCTTTTGTTATTTTATATGATTTAGAATTTATGTAATTCAATAAAATTTTAAAAATTTATTTTTTTGTGTAATTCCCCATCTGCTTCAACTTCCATCTCAACCGTTTCGAGGAGATTTGGAAACGCTTGATATAGCAAGTCCCAAGCACTGATGGTTCGAAACACAGGATCGAACCCTCAAATCACCCTTAATATACTAACTAAAATATGTTGTTACATATGACTAATATGCATTCATCTACATAAAAAAAACAAAAAAACGTTTGATTAAAGAAAACAGTTAATATAAATTATGTGACTTAAAAATTTGTTCAGACCATTTTTTTTTTTCTGGTCACGAATTGTTCTGATCATTTTGGATGAGAAAATCAAAATAAAACTCTTATATCCATACTAATACTAACCTGGCCGATATTAGATTGGATAAATAGCAAAATGAAAAAGAAAAAAAATAAAAATAAAAATTTAGTGAAAAAATGAATTAAAATCCCAAATTTTGGCTTTAATTGGTTAGTATTTTTAAATTTACATTTTCTTTGTAAATACAAATTTTATATTATTGCATACTATTTTTCCAAACATATAAACAAATAATTTAGTATATTGTTAATAAAAATTGGTCACAAGTACTTTGTTAAATTTCAGAATCATATAAATCAGCTTAAATATATA
>OVAF01000355.1:0-45119 GCA_900406245.1 Odontarrhena argentea | reverse complement strand
TGGCAGATCTCGTGATGGCAACCAAAATCTGTGGCAAACTCCTAATTAAACCTAAAATTAATGACGTGTTTTAATGTGTGGGTCTCATTAGCTTTCGGCTCTTTCGGCAACTTTATCAAATTCTGTTTGGACCTTACAGTTTTCTGGTTATTAGAAAAGATTCGTATATTTAACACTTGATTGAAAACTGAAATAAAGGAAAAGTTAGTCAGCAAATGAATAATATTCACCTAGTGGTACGATAAAAAAAAGTAAAAAGTTTTGGAATCTTGAAGTCATAGACTCGTAGGTTATAACTTATATGTAGCAGCTGCAGCTGCAATCATAATAATCTGTCCTCTTCTAGTTTTTTTTTTTGTAAAGATCACGGTTTCATCAGATTGGTACCAAAGTGAACTAGAAATAACATTTATGTAAACTAACTTTAAAGTCTGTTTTATCTTATTTAAATCCGAGTTATTGCATGATCACTTAACGTATAGAATGAGTCATAAGAAGTGATATTGCTTTTGTTAAAAAAGAAGAAGAAGAAGTGATATTGCTATTTGGTCGAATGTCAATGTCTCGTTACGTGTGCATACATTGTTCTTTTTCAGGTTTGGGAGTTGCATCGAGACAGATTGGGAGAATTAAGATGACTTTGTTTTGTATGAATTGGGTTACCTATTTTATTTTGTAGCATTAATTTGCTTGATAAGGTATTCAAATATTTGGAGAATCGAAAAGACTTTGTTTCCGATAATATATTTGGAGAATCTCGTTTTTATTGTTCGGATTAAGTCGTTTGATACAATTTGGTGTGAGTTGCTTTGATTGCAATGTT
The DNA here is from genome assembly GCA_900406245.1 of Odontarrhena argentea. Taxonomy (NCBI): domain Eukaryota; kingdom Viridiplantae; phylum Streptophyta; class Magnoliopsida; order Brassicales; family Brassicaceae; genus Odontarrhena; species Odontarrhena argentea. Next base: position 44,296 of record OVAF01000355.1, on the reverse strand, counting down.
TGAGTCTAGCGATGAGTTAGTTAGAGGCTTTGAACTCCCCCAAATATTATTACAACAATATAAAGAAAATCTACAGTTCATTGTCTTATCATTACACGATTGAATGTCTTTTTGACCACATTTTTGTTAGATTATACATTTTTCTAGTATGAAAAACTCAACATGTGAAACCTATCACCATGGTAATTGAAGAAGAAGATGATGGGGAAAGAAGGTCCTGCATTTAGAATCAAGACCAAATTGGAAATAAGAATTGGAGCATAATAATATACCTAAATGGATAAAGCGGTCAGCGCAACACTCTGTGTATGTGTTAGAAAAAACTCATTGTTCAAATGTCAATTTCAAGTTCATCGACTTGGTGGATTTGAATCAATTCATTCCAAACGACGAAGTTCTGAAGTTTTTTTAAACTGCAAGGATGATAAATGATCCAAATAAACTTGTTTCCCCCGTGATCTCCTCCAAATTAAATTAAACACAAACTTGTATTTTTTTCTTATATGCAAACCACCATGTTGTATTTTTTAAGTATATTTTTCAAACGATATGTATGCATGTTTTTTCTTTTTCATTGAAAGTCATGAATGTCCATCGCATAGAATTGACATCATTTTAAGCATAAGGTGTGAATTTTTTCTTATATTTGTGTTAATACCATTATTTGGTATAGGTGGATGAATGTGAATAGTTGAAATATATTTTGGTGAATGTTTTTTTTTTTTTGGGTCAAATTTTTGGTGAATGTTTAGCATTATATGCTAGTTACCTAAAAATTATGTCAATGCAAAAAAATTTGAGAAAAAGATATGAATATGTTGAGCAAATGTTACGAAAATTTTGAAAGAACATTATGGAATTTTGTAGAAAATGTTATTGAAATATTTCCAAATACAATAACTCAAAATACATGATATGATGTGCTTAGTATAGTTTAAATTTTATAGCTGATGTCCTCTTGGTTCCTTTTTTTTTTTATTATATCATTTCAAAGCTAAACATTGTATAATATATGTTTAGAATGTAAGAGTTTATTTTTCATTGCAGCCTGGTTGGTTTTGCTTACATTGGTTTAGTTTGTTTTAAAACATACATTTTAAGTTTTTAACTCTCCGTTTAAAGATAAAAGCTTGGATCGATTCAGTTTGGTTCTTTCGGTTTTTTATGTATACTCTTACGAGTAGATAGGAGACTCAGTCTGTAAATCAAATATCCAATTCATCTATATACAAAAACTGTTGACAATTATAGACTCTTCAAGTGACAAAAATACATGAGTTTATCAATAGGTTTTCGAGATTAGTTTGAATCTTGGTCCAGAGATTATTAAAATCAACAGAAAAGATTAGGCCTGTGAATAATAAATCAGGACCAAAACAAGAAGAAAACTCAGGCCGAAGATAAACAAGACTTGAACAAAAATGGGCCTGTAGTAACATGGGTTACGACTCTATTGGGCCTTAAGCCTTTTTTTTGTCATACACGCGGGAATAATGAGAATCGATTTAAAACCATTAGCCGAAAAAACGCAGGCGCTTGGATCTTTCTGGACTTGATTGCACGCGCAAAGTAGATGCGCGTGGTACAAAGAGGCAAGTAGGAAACAAGGTGGGACATAACACGATTCACGAACATAGCGTAGCAACCAAAAGGTTGCAATAAATATAAATTAAATATGGGTTTGGTTTAGTTCATACACCGACAGCTTCAACTTAAGCCACGTGTTTTTCTCCATTTTCGTCGGCTCCTTCTTCGCTTCACATGTTTTTGTTTTTGGTTGGATTTTCTTAATCACTTTTAATTTAAGCATCATTACATCATTAACTATCGAAGATGACTAAGTAACTACTAACTCATTTTATTAATTATCATCATCGTCGTTTGTCTTAGTCCTTGTTGTATTCAGAATGTAAGAGTAAGGAAGAGTTCAAAAACCATCACTTTCAGTCTTTCACTCTACCGTATTATATACTCTCCACTAGTATTAATATTAATATTATAGTTCACAATAATGGTTTAACTCGAGGCATATTCACTCTATTTCTAGTTTTCTACAATAAATCTTACAATAGACTTTAGTCTATTTTATTTGAATTGATATTCCATCTCAACCATATATAACTATTTAATGACTGAGTATCAAATTCTTTGATGTTTTAAAATATTTCAACCATTCGTTTTGTGCTTAAACATTTGATTTCTAAGGTACGATCAAAATAAAGAGTTATTCCCTTACAGAAGTAGAAATTCCCTGAAGAGATTTAAATAAGCAAAACTTGTTTGTTCTGAATAATCATACTTTATTTATACGATAATAATTTATGCATAAAGACAAAACTAAAGTGGTGCTTAATTGCTTATTAAAGAAAAGATTAGCCGGAAACAAGAAATATATAAAAAGGTGAGAGTGGAGACTTAAAGGTAGCCGAGCTAAGCCGAGCCAAATACATTAAAGAAAAGCCCAAAGTCAGCTAAAATAATAATCATAAAAGTTTTCAGACACCGCGTGGTCCCTACCACCAGCCTGTCCGAATACCCAAACCTGTTTTTCATTACACAACACAACAACGCAGACAACAACCCCAAACTCACATCTCTCTTTCCTTCTTTCTTCTCTCCCTCACTCCCACTTTCCAATCGCCGACGAAACCAGAAAAAAAAACCATTCACATTTTGATTCCTTCTTCAAGAGATAATCCCAATTCTACATTTAGAGCACCATGGATCGTTGCATCTATGGCTGCTTCTTCTTCTTCATCTTCATCCTCACTGCATCATCTTCACCTCTCGAACCGGGTCACCACAACATAACCGGGTCAACCCAAATAAACTCAAACTCCGTCCTCGTCGCACTCCTAGACTCACGTTATACCGAACTCGCCGAGCTAGTCGAGAAAGCTCTTCTTCTCCAAACCCTAGAAGAAGCCGTCGGTCGTCACAACATCACAATCTTCGCACCACGCAATGAAGCTTTGGAGCGTGACCTTGACCCGGATTTTAAACGGTTCTTGCTTCAACCAGGTAATCTCAAATCTCTCCAGACGCTTCTCTTGTCACACATTATCCCTAACCGCGTCGGGTCCACCCAATGGCCCGACGAGAATTCGGGTCACCGGGTCATCAAGCACGTGACGTTGGGAAACGATCAAGTTCTGCATTTGAGTAAAGTTAAAGGAAACGGAAAGAGATTAGTGAATTTCGCTGAGATTACCCGACCCGATGATTTGACCCGACCCGACGGGTTGATCCACGGTATCGAACGGCTCTTGATTCCTCGTTCAGTTCAAGAAGATTTCAACCGGAGACGAAATCTCCGGTCAATCTCCGCCGTGTTACCCGAAGGAGCTCCTGAAATCGACCCGAGAACAAACCGTCTCAAGAAATCCGCCGCAGCATCCGTTTCAGTACCCGCTGGAGCTCCACCAGTTTTACCGATCCAATCCGCAATGGCTCCGGGTCCGTCTCTAGCTCCGGCTCCAGCTCCGGGACCAGGAGGGGCACGTCACCATTTCAACGGAGACGCTCAGGTTAAAGATTTCATCCACACATTGTTACATTACGGTGGTTACAACGAAATGGCGGATATTCTAGTGAATCTTACGTCACTCGCGACCGAGATGGGTCGGTTAGTGTCGGAAGGTTATGTTCTAACTGTTTTGGCACCGAACGACGAAGCGATGGCGAAATTGACTACGGATCAGTTGAGTGAGCCTGGAGCTCCGGAGCAGATTGTGTATTATCATACTATACCGGAGTATCAAACGGAAGAGAGTATGTATAATTCTGTTAGGAGATTTGGGAAAGTGAAGTATGAAACGCTGCGTTTTCCTCATAAGGTTGCGGCTAAGGAAGCTGATGGTTCTGTTAAGTTTGGAGATGGTGAGAGGTCTGCTTATTTGTTTGATCCGGATATTTATACGGATGGTCGGATTTCGGTTCAAGGGATTGATGGTGTTTTGTTCCCGGAAGAAGAGGAGACGGTTAAAAAACCGAGCAGTTCGGTTAAGAAAGTTGTTCAGCCAAGAAGAGGTATGTTTGATGGATCAAATATGATGGATCAAATATAGATAGATTCGTGTTTTGTTCAACCGATTTTGCATAGTTATGGTAATTGAACATTAGTATATTGGTGAATTGATCTAATGTTAGCTTGATTAAGTTTCTTACATCATTAGCATCGTGACTAATTAGGCTTGAAATTGTGTCAAATGGGACTGAAACGGGTCACGATTATGATCGCTTTTTAGGATATAAGTTCGATTAGGTTTCTTGTGATCAAAGTTATGATCAAAAGTAAAAATTAGGGAGGATATTGGAAGATATCAAACTGAAGAAAGAATCATAAGAAGCTTCTTCACATCACCTAAAGCATCTTCCCACGTTTACAAACTTTCATTAATTATATCAGTTAAATTATAGGGTCTTTAGCTTTTTGTTAAAGTCTAATTAGGAAATATTTTAATTTGGTGACAGGAGATAGTGATTGGGATTGATTGCTTGTGATCATGACCTAATAACTAAAGTTCTTATTTAATTAATTAACAGGGAAATTGCTAGAAGTAGCATGTAGAATGCTTGGAGCTATTGGCAAAGACTCATATCTTGGCAAATGTTGATGAGACTCACAAACCTGAAGAGGTTATTGAAGAGAAATCTCTGAAGTGCATCTGCAAACACATACAAAAGGTTAGGATTCTCTATACTAGTTTCTCGATCATCGATGATCAATGATCATTTCAATAAGTGTACTCATAATTTTTCTGTGTTTTCGCAGGTACTTAGGGGTAAAAAAATGAAAGGAGAGAAAAAGGGAAAACAAGAGAAAAAGATCAAATGTTCAGATTCCGATCATCCTTCAATAGAGTATGAAAAGAGGGTTTGTTGGGTTTTTTTATGTAAAAGAAATTATTTTTTTGGGGAGGGGGTTTTAATTTTGGGTTATATAAATTGTAATTAGATATGTGGAGTCCATTTTTTTAATTGATTTGGTGTATGAAATTAAAAAAATGAATCATATAAAGTGGGAAAACAAAAGAAAAAGACATGAGAATGAGAACCCACCACAGTTTCTTCAGTCCTAAGGATCTCTTGTTTTCTTATATTTGTCCCTTTATTTATGAGTTGCTTGGTAGGTAAATCTCCACTTGCTGAAGTTATAATCACTATTATAGGACTAAAGTAGAGTAATTGGTATGTATAAAATGTCTAAGAAATTTGCAAACGTTGTTGTGGTTATAGCAATTTTAGTCTTGATATTGTGGCCAGTGTGTCATCTCCATTTCGGTTGGGGATTCATATATATTAACAGTGAAAGGTATGACTTTATTTTATTTTATAGTTTTATTAACAAATAAAAAAGGTATTTGGTAGGAGCGAGCAATAATGAAACATGTGTTGGAGAGAGGAGATGAGAGATATGAGTTGGCCTATGGCTGTCTTGTGAGATATTCTTGTGATTTGAGGCCCAATTACAACACAGAGCTTGAATAGTTATACCTGTCTGACTTTTTTTTTTATGTCATCATCACTCACCAATATAACATATTTTGTTTTTTCAATCGGCGACTTTTTGTTACTTCAAGCTTAGTATTATTTAGCTGTATTTTATACAAAATCATATGGTCCTTTCTGTCTCTTAAGACCGGTAACCTCATGATATACCAAAATATGGAGATATTGCTAAAGAAGTATTAAGGCTCTCCAAAACTAAAGTGAAAATAAAGAATCTTACAAAGGGTTTTTTTTGATAAATTTTCTAGAAAAATAAGGTCTTCGTACATTGCAGTAAAAGGTAAAGGACATTGCATGCAAGCAATTTCAATGAGATGAAAAATGTGCCTTAGTTCTCTGTTTGCGAAGGAGCAGCTGCAATAACACCATAGTAAGATTATATTAAAAAAACTGGAGTAAATTGCAGTCCAAGAGGAAAAATTACCATTCATTTATTTACTAATTTACTGGTTAATGTTTACCTTTAGCGGCTGTCGGGTCATCCTGTGGCCTCATTGCCGGGAAGAGAATAACCTCCTGTAACGATATTTAAAATCACGAGTTCAGTAAAGAGAATCAATCATTCGTGGAGATAAAGGTTTGAGATAAGAAAGTGACCTTGATGTTTTGAGAGTCTGTAAAGAGCATAGCAAGTCTGTCTATTCCCAATCCCCAACCACCTGTAGGAGCCAATCCATATTCCAAAGCATTACAGAAAGTCTCATCCAAAGCCATGGCTTCATCATCTCCGGATTGTCTATCCTTGAGCTGATCAGCAAATCGTTGGCGCTGAACCACAGGATCGTTTAACTCGGTGTAAGCGTTGCAGAGCTGCAGTCAAGTTATATAACATGTTAGTCAGATGAAACAACTTTGGAGAAGGGAAGTGAGGAATAAAATCCATCATCAGCTTTTACTTACTTCATGTTGGTTGATGAACAGCTCAAATCTTTCTGTAAGAACACTGTTATCTCTGTGCCATTTTGCCAAGGGACTCATGATCTCGGGATGGTTGATGATGAAAGTCGGGTTCACACATGTCACTTCAAGGAATTCTCCAACAAGCTGTAAAAACCGATAACATTTCAGATTAATATTTTCAATCCTAGATGTCCACAACATGCAGGAGGGAGACAGAAGAGTTTACTTTATCTAAAAGACGAGCTGTCGTCTGAGGAGGAGGGCATTTAACATCAAACCTCGCACAGGCATCAATCAGATACTTGTTAGCTTCCTCGCTAGCCAAGTCTTTCGGAATGTTGAGGTTAGCCACCTTCTCTAATTCTCCTATCATCTCAATCCTCCTACAAAAAGAAAAATTAAGTAGGTTATTACCAGAAATAAGCTCATACATCCTAAAGGTATTGGTTTAATCAATGAAATTATTGTCTCAGACCTGAATGGGGGAGTGAAGTCGATTTCGATTGGCTCCTTATCATACCCATTAGCATGATACTTGATTTTGTAACCACCCGTTAATTCCTTGACCATGCCACTCAACATATCCTCAGTCATTTTCATTAGGTCATTGTAGTCTGCAAAAGCCATATAGAACTCGCAAGTGGTGAACTCCGGATTGTGGGTCAGGTCAATACCCTCGTTTCTGAATTGCTTTCCAATCTCATAAACACGTTCCAGGCCACCAACAATAAGTTGCTTAAGAAATAGCTCAGGGGCGATTCGCATATACAGCTTCATATCTAGATCATTGTGATGTGTCACAAACGGTCGCGCAGCTGCTCCACCAGCAATCATGTTCATCATAGGTGTCTCAACCTATAAGAAATATAAGATTATCAAATGCAGGGAAAAGAAAACCGAAATACGAGCCAGAATGACAAGAAGATGAGATATATACCTCCAAAAATCTCTGGCTGTCAAGAAATCTCCGGATGTAAGAAATGATATTAGCTCTGGTTTTGAATATCTGGCGAACCTCCACATTCAACATCAGATCAAGATAACGCTGGCGGTATCGAGATTCCTGATACCAAAACAAAAACGTTCCAACAAAAAGTAAAGACATTTCAGCAATGAAACAGGCTACAACAGTCTTTATTGCTCTTTGAAAAACTGAATTATACCTGATCCTTCAGAACATATGCTTCAGGATTTCTAGTTTGCCCTGGAACCCAGTTTTCAGGTTTCTAAGGAATATATGAAAAAAGTGAAACAGGTTAGTGTAAATTAAGGTGACTCTAAGGTATTCTTACAGCCACGGTGACATTTCTTTACCTTTGCATTAACATTATCAGCCTTTCTTGGCATCATGTGTAGGCAATGGGATAGTACTGTGAATGATCTGGGGAAGATACTCAATTCTCCCCTCTTAGTTTTCCCTGAAAACAAAGTAATGCAAACAATTCAAAAATATATTGGGATAGACTTTAAGAATGAAAACTGACAAAAAATATAGAGGCTGCAAAAACCTGGAAAGCCATTGACACCAACAATATCACCACGCTTGATATTCCCATGGAGCTTTGAAAACTCGGCTTCGTTCAATCCTGACTTACTGAGACAAGAAAAATGCAAATATATCTAAGTAAATCATTTCCAGAGCCTTAAGTTTCAAAACGAAGAAACTCCTGTAAACAAAGCATTCACCTTGCATCAGCCATAACTTGGACCTTGAAATCCTCACCATGTAGATCATAGAAAAAGAGCTTGGAAGAGGAAGATCTCTTGCTCATTATCCGACCTAGCGAAGTTTAACAATAAGAAACCGTCCTTTCCAATGTAAGAGCAAGCGACTAAAATACTAATGCAATAGCATTTAGTGATTTAGAAATACCAGCTAGAGAAACTTCAGCATCTTCAACATGATCCCCATTGCTCAAACTACCATACTTCTCAATGTATTCAGGAATAGACATCGACACAGGAAACTTGTGAGGGTACGGATTCTTCCCCTTGGCCTTCTCAGCCGTAAGATAATTCACTCTGTTGTCAAAGTATTGCTGCAAAATACAACAGAACCAAAACTCAATTCACACATACACATATACCTACATCGCATAAGATAATAAGAAAAGATCAAATTTATATACCGTGGGGTCCATATCTTCATCATCTGCTGCTGCAGCAGCCTTCTGTGAGCTTACCCTAGGAGCCTACATCAAATCAAACAAACCACTCAACCCACAAAAATGGAATCTGAAACAATTTAGAAATTGTGGAATCACATGCATTTCTTAATCTATGATCAATCTAAGTTAAGAATCAGAAAAGCGTAGCTCACTTTATTAGCCTTTTCTTCTTCCTTGCGTTTCCTTTCCTTCAATTTCAGTTCCTTCTTCAAAGCACTAAAAACATTTTCACGAAAAACCCATCAACCAAAATCAAATTCCGAACGAAGATTCACACAAAAAAAAAAAAAGAAGGAGCCAAGAAGACAAAACGCACTTTTTGCTCTGAGGTGCAGTTCCATCAGCAGCAGGAGTGGAAGAAGCAGCAGGAGTGGAAGAAGAAGCAGCAGGATCCATGGTTAATTCCGAAATCGCTTTCGTAGTTTGATCAGCCGAATCTTCCATTGAAAAAAAAAACCCTCTTTCTTCAGTGATTTGCTTCAAGTTTTAATGAATCAAAGAAGAAGAAGAAAGACGGCGAAGAAGATGAGGAGGAGGGAAAGTAAAAGATGAGATTCTTCTTTAGGGTTTTTATTCACTAATCGGATCCAAAGCCCATTATCATTTTCTTTTAGGGCTTCTTACATTTTTTTGGCTTTTGCCGGGTTTATATACGAAACCGAACCGGTTGTTTAAATGTCAACGATTTTGACTACTAGAGCTAAATTAAGCACTTGTTTTATTCACAAATGAAAGATTAATCTAAGTTCTTTGAAAGATACAAACTCTAAACCAAACTCAGAATTTTAGCCTAGTAATTTGATCTTCAAATATATTTTTTGTTGATCGAAAAAAAAGAAAAAAAATTCTCAACCTCCTTTCTATTCATACATAACTTTATTGTATAGTCTTTCTATTAATGTTACATCTTTATATCTGTGGAAACATTTGTTACAAAGCTTACACTAGTGAAAGTGAAGTAAAAAACAAGTGATGCTTCCTTTGTACATATATAGTAGTTGATGTAAAATCTTTTGCAGCTTCAAAGACGCAACATCTTTGGCTTTTACCAATCCCCAATCCAAAATTCAGTTCCTTCTCCTCCAGAATCTGATAGTGAAGCAGCCCGGTTTACGTTTTCTTTGTAAAACCGGGCTCTTACCTCCGCTTAAACCGCACGGTTTGTTGTTATTCTCCTCTGTTGTTTGGTTGAAAAGAGTTGTGGCTTGTGATATTGTTATCCTTGGGACCTCATAATTTGGTGTAAGATCGATCTCAGGTGACGCAGGAGCTATTTTGTTGCCTTCTCTCGCAAAAGAACTCGATCCACTTCGCCTGTTAAGTAACAACAGTCTAAGCAAAAGGAAACTTTTTGAATCACAAAACATTTTTTTCTTGAGATTCTTTTTAACATTACCTGTTGCTGTGACTGTTGGTGTTGTGATAATGTGTGAGAGATGCTTCACCAATAAGTTCGGTTTTCGGATCTTGAATACAAACTTTGCTACTCGAAACCATATCGGTGCTCTCTAACAAACTTAATTGCTTTTTTGATGATAATGATATTTCTTCTTCCTCCGAACAGCTTGATGTATTATTATGTTCTGTTCTTGATTTTTTCACCATTGATATCACTTGCTCTAGTGTCCCTAAAGCTTGCTTCACCTCTGGACTTATGCAGAAACGTGTTTTACCAGTGTTGTCTCGAGTCTTCCCAATAACATTTTCATCCTCTTCTGTAAAAGAAGAAGAAAGACTTCTTTCTTCTTCTTCTTCCTCGATCTCAGGAGCATCTCTTTTACCACTTAGCATTTCATTTTCGCAATGTCGAGTCTCGTTCTCTTCCAACTTTGGTTCTTTCTTTTCACAATCCCTTCCTTCCTGGCTATGTAGTGCGTTTGCTTTGCAGATTCCATCGGTTTTATCAGTAGAATATAGAGCTTGACGTATCTGAGTATACAATGGATCAGCTAAAACTCTGCTGTAATCATCGGATTTAGCCACCGATTCGATAGTCTGTACACAATCAAGTAAAACACCAAAACATCACAAAAGCTAGCAACCGAGTTGATCAGGTTTTAACGAGCTACATAAGCTGAGAACGACCTTTTTAAACAGTCTGAATCCGTTGACAAGGAGCTGCCTAGATATCAGATTTATTAGAGATGGAGGAACAACGTCCAGCTTTATATCTAGTTCCGAGATGGATCTACACAAAGTTACACAATTCAAAAAAAGCAAAGACATTCCAAATTTTTTGGTCATATAATGTGTTTCAAAATGTTATCACTCATTCACTCACACAACCTTATGTAACTCCTCTCTGGTGACACCTTTTGTATCGCAACTCCGCCTACTAAGTCAATCCTCACAGCATTTACTGCTTCAGGCATACTGTTCTTGTCGATGCTCTCTACTTCTGATGCTGATATCTAGAGATGATACTAGTTTAGGATGAAGTGAGATCATTAAGAATTGGATTAGGATAAAGAAAACAAAGTCTAACTTGGTTTTACCGAGTTTAGTAGGATGATGACTAAACCATCTTTAAAGTATTCGAATAAGAAAAACTGCACAATAGCCTCTCTATCCGTCATTGGCCATGGTACTTTCATCCTTTCTTCCAAAAAAATATGATCACAATTTATAGATTTAGATTAGCTTCAAGAAAATAGAAAGAAGAAGAGAAACAAAGTTGCAATTTGTGAAACAGACCTCACTAAACATATTTGTTCATCTATCCGTAACTTTTGCAAACATTTACTCTCTAAGATCTTGAATGCCGGAAACGCAGACTTTGGCCACCTGAAAAACATAACATTTACATCTTAGAGAAACAAAAACGACATGAATTTTGCAAACAAGACCCCCAAAATCTTTATAAACAAAAAAAAATCTCACCATTTCTCGTAAAGTGATGATTCCCATGATACACATAAACCTGTAAAACCTCATTTAAAATCAAACTGAGAACATTTTCCTTGCAGTTTGGAACTCTTAATGAAAAACTTACAGTCTTCAATAGGTCCATCCATGTGACCTTCGACAAGCAATGTATGAAACGGACTTCCTTCAAGTCCTTCACGGTACATGACTCGACAATCATCAAGGTCATGTTTCACCTACCCAAAAGAAATCACATTTCTAACATTATGACAATTCTGTTTTGAAAACTTGAAGAGTCACAAAGAAAAAAAAAAACACAACATACTTTCCAATCACCATAAGATGTCTCGTTGCTTGATTTAGACAAATCCTGATCCTTTGTCGATACACTCCTAAGCTTCTCGAGTATACTAGATAACTCAGTTACTCTTTGATCCAACACATCCACATTACATTCTACCCCCAAAAAAATGATAAACATTTTAGCAACGCAAAAACAAACAAAAAAAAAACAGCTAAGAGAATTAAACCTTGATTAAGCTGATTCTTAATTAGGGTTTTAAGAGTTTGCTGATCAGTGAGCTCAGGAGACTCCAAGGTCTTATTAAGCCTCTCTCTGTATTCACAAATCTCTCTTTTCTTCTCCATCTCTAAGAAAGAAAAAAAACTAACCCTTCCAAGAGGATCAAAAACCCAAAAAATCGATCCTTTAACAACCAAAGGTTAAGAAACAGATAAATTGGGTAAGAAAAATCAAGAAGATCACGGAGGAAGAAGAAGCTGGGAATGAATAAAAAGAAGGAAGCTTAGAGTTTGAGTATTGACAGACAAAACTTAGCTAAGGTGTTTGATGCGTAACCTTATAAGACGGGAAAAGAACGTGGAGATGTGTTTGTAAATTAGATTAGATACTTTCTCTCATATTCTCGGGAAAGTACAAATCTGGGAAGAAAGAAAAAAGCAAAGACTCCGTTCCCAAAAATGCTTACTAGTGTTGTGCACGCTCATACGAAACGGGTTTGACAGAGATTTGGGGTTTTTTGTTTGGACTTTACAGAACCAGGTCGGTTATGTGTCGCTTTCAGTTGACTTTTTCTCATTTTTGAATGCCATTTTTGTTAATGAGAATATTCAAAATCTATCAATACAACATCATTTGGACTTTGTATAATGAACTTTTAATTTGAATGACTTTTGACTTATTTTTTAGAGTTTTATTTTGACCAACGATGAATCAGTGACTTTGAAACATCAGTCAACATGTAAAGCATGTATATGGGTAAAAATAGAAATCTCATTAATGTGCATGAACCTATTCAAAAAATGTTTTCTTGTGATTGTAAACAGTGAGATTTCTTTTTCTTTTTTATAAACAAACCAGATAAGAATGTGTATCAATGGAATTTGGTTCCTTTCGAATTGTGTGTGTAGATGAATGAATCTAACTTTGAATCGAATATATACAGACCAATAAGGGAGAAGATGATTATTTAAATACCAACTCTTTTATCAGAAAATATATAGAAATGGATCATTATTATAAAACATTCATATAATGTAAATGCATTTGGGGTATTTTACTTAGACAGGATCATAACATGTAGTTACACTTACATAGTCAAAGTTAAGAAGACAAGGGATATTGCAACTAACACCATAGCTTGTTCAAACACAGTGACATAAAATAGTACAGTTCCCAGTTGTTTTAGACAGCCATTAGTTTTCACAAACACATATTAAACAAAAGAAGCGAGTTTTCGATAGTTTTCATAAAACCTTTTTGTAAACTACTGACTGCAGCAACCGCCGCTGCCGTTCTGTGGGATTGGCTGACCTTTCATTTGGACAGTTCCAGTTGTCTTGTTTGCATTCGGCTGGCTTCCCATTCTGCAAACAGAGAGAGTAATGATATAATCAGATTCAATTCTCTATATTCTATAACCAGAACCGAACCAGCAAATGCAGATTCAAACAGAACAAAAACAAAATGAAAATGTGATCATGATCTATCAACAGAAAAATGTACAGGAGCCTAAGGAGGCTAAAGGATATTAATTTTCCCTGATCATCATCATATCAAAGTTTGTAGATTTGCTTTCCATTAGTTATAGACCGATATGGCTCTAAAACTATATATGGCTAGTTCATTTCATGAAAAATCCCAGAGAATGCTTTGATATGATGATGATCAAGGAAAATTAATCAAGAGCAGATTCAACGAGGAATGTAGGGAAAATGTTGCACATATGATGGTAAAAGGTTAAAGATAGTGAACATACTTCTTCTTGATCTCGCCAGCAATAGTTAAGAACGCCTGCTCGACATTTAAAGACTCCTTAGCACTGGTCTCAAGAAAGGGAATTCCCAGCTCGTCTGCTAAGGCCTGTAGTGTTTTTGAGTACATGAAACATAAGAAAACCAAAGGCACAACTCTATCGAAAGCAACAACTTACAAAAACAAGAAATATGGCAAATAACAGAATCAGCTGCTCTGACTTTTGGAGTGCAATCAATATTTTAATACATTATAGCCTTAAGTTGGGGTATAAGTAGAGTCGCAATGATTGTAATATCATCACACGGTTTAAAGTTTGTGGAACCATGAAATGATCAAATGAAGACAAGGGCAAGTTCAATGCAAACAGGAAAGAAGCACAATCATAACTGAGAAAAAAAAATGCAAGAAATTGCTAGGGAATAAATATGGATGCGAGCTTACCTTTCCAGTTTCAGTGGAAACAACTTTATTTTCAACCATATCATTTTTGTTACCGATTAGAAGCTTGCAAACACTTTCATTAGCATAACGATCGATCTCACTCAACCACTGCTTCACGTTGTTGAAGCTTTCCATCTCGGTACAGTCATACACAATCTGTTGCAACATCATTTATTAAGTCTAATCAGCTCAACAGTGGATTTGAACATTAAGACTAAAGTAGTCGTAAATAATTCTTCTAACATGTTTCTGAGTAGCCACAGCAGTGCAATATGATAAAATCTCCATATATTTCTACTAAACCACTGAGAGAGACTATAAAGGCTGATATGAGAGCAGATAATATATATGCTATTAAACATCATCAAAGACTCATCAGCTGAAAGATTAAAGTAGTCTTGCAGGATACTTCTTTCCACAAACAAACATGTTTCAAAAGCAAGTGAAATTAGATACAACCGCCATAGATATCAACTTAAAACAACTTAAAACAACTTAAGTTGAAAGAGAAAGCGGGATAAGATATCTCACGATGATCCCATGAGCTCCTCGGTAGTAGCTGCTAGTGATGGTCCTGAAACGCTCCTGCCCCGCAGTATCCCACTAAAGTAACAAGCAACACAAAACAATGAGCATAATTATACAAAACACCCTCGTTACAAAACCAAACTCACAATTTGCAGCTTAATCGTCTTCCCATCGAGCTCAATGGTCCTAATTTTCTGCCATTACAAACCACAGGAATCAAATCACATGAATGTATTTACACACACAAACAGATTGAGGTCAAAAATAAAGAACTCACGAAGTCAACACCAATGGTGCTAATGTAACTGTCAATGTACGCATCATCCTGAAGCAAAAACACCAAATCCAAAAATCAGATAAAAATCTCACGAAACATGAACAAATTCGAACATACAAATAAAAGCCACAAAAGAAGAATCAAATCAAAGACCCAAGTCAAACTCACAGCGAATCGAAGAAGCAAGCAAGATTTTCCAACAGAAGAATCACCGATCAACAAAAGCTTGAACAGATAATCACTACACACCAAAAAAAAACCCCAAATCGCTATGGGTAGTGATAACAAAAGCAAAATCGGAATGCGCAACGAAGAAGAAACACTTACTACTCGTTGCTCATGATTTCGATTGATTCTTCCGAGATTTGAGAAAGAAAAAAAACTTGTCTCTCTTTTTTTTTTTCTTCTTTCGTGTCAATCAATTGATATGAACATTAACACCACGACTTGGATTGGATTTTTTTCTCTCAATTTTTTAATGTTACTTTAATTCGTATCCTTGTGCGACAATAAAGAAGCTTTGACTCTATCTCACTAATTTCTTTATCTTTGACTTCTTTATTACTGGGCCGGGCCTGTATCTCGATCCGGATCCATGTCCGAGTTGGTGACATTTGTGTACGGTCTTTAAGGATTTATTCAATTTTATTCTTGCAGGTACAAATTCAAGGTTGGATTTTAATAAGTGATCACAAAAGATAATTGTAACATACTCAATTTTACATTCATTATGAAGATGTCTCAATAATAATAATGGCTCCTTTTAGATGATTAACGAAGATTTAAGTATATCTTATAGAATAATAATTTCTTAAAATTAAAATGAATCAAATTTTTATATGAAAATATTAAATTAGGTACAAAATTATAAAGACAAAGACATTCTTATATTATGTAACTATAGATTTTAAAAAGAAATATTTTCTTAGTTTCCATATTAGTTATGACAAAGAAATGCAGATTATCAAATGAAAGCAAAATATGATAGTGATATATATTTCTTTTAAAATTACATACCATTGTATAGCTCTAAAAAATCTAATCTAATGCATAATTTTCAAATCCGTAGGGTTTAGGGTTTAGGGCTTACCTTCTTATTTAACTTTACGTGGACAATTAAATTATTTCTTTATGAGCAAGCTGGCAAAACTTAAGACATAAGCAAAAAACAATAAGTGCAATTCTCTAAAAATAAGCCAAAAACAAATATAGTAAAAAAAACCAAAATTGGAAACACGGATTTGATTATCACACATTACGCGGGATATCTTCTTTCTCTTTACGCGGAAAATCCCCTTTATCTATAAATAAGAAAATCAAGAGAAAGAAAGAAACAAAACACAATCTTCAATTCTTATCCATAGTACAAAAAATCAAAAACACAAAAACAAAACAAAGATTCAAAGAAAATGGCGATTGTAGCTCCTCATTTTTGCGCACCATATCCCATAGAGTTGGGAATCGTACGAAAGGTGATGACAATCACAGATGGTAACTTTGCGGTCACGGATGCTAATGGCAATCTCCTTTTCAAGGTTAAAGAGCCTTTGTTTAGTCTTAGCGATAAGAGGATTTTGATGGATGCTTTCGATACTCCGATTCTAACTTTGAAAGAAAATGTAAGAATCCCATGTATTTCGTCAAGATATTCACGAATTATACACTAAAATTCCTAAGTTATTCGACAAAATTTGTTGATATGGTTTAAACTCATAATGTAAACTTTCTTTTTTTTTGGTTTGATGAAAACGAAATTGTAGAAGGTGAGCTTGCATGATCGGTGGCAAGTATTTAGAGGAAAGAGCACAGATCATAATGATCTAGTCTTCACATTGAAACGATCGTCGATGATTCAAATGATCAAACCAAAACTCGATGTCTTTTTGGCTCATAATAAGGAAATGAAGGTATGCGACTTTCATGTCAAAGGAAGTTGGCTCGATCGATCATGTGTGGTCTACGCTGGAAAATCTGATGTCATTGTTGCTCAGGTAATCAAGAATCGGTCTGATTTCCTTTAAATTGTAAACCGGACTACCGAATTGAATTAGCTAGTATGATCATGTTGATTGATTTTTTGTTTGTTGTTTTATGGTTTTTTTCAGATGCACAAGAAACATACCGCGCAGAGCATATTGATAGGGAAGAGTAATTTCTCGGTTATGGTTTCTGCGAATGTTGATTATGCTTTTATTGTCTCACTCATTGTAATTCTCGATGATATTAACAAAGAAGACTCAGAAAACTAAAACATTTTGTCAACTTGAATATATTTTTAATCGAATATATATTTCTTACCAGTGCAATAGAATATCAACTTATATAAGAATAATGTATCATATTTTTACAAAAATGCAAAAGATAGCTCAATACTATCACCTTTATGCTATTGAACAAGATTTAAAACATGATTACGAAAGAGCAGAAAGGAAAGATAATAGTAATTAACTTGCAATAGGAATTTTATCAAAGTGATGACATGTTACAGAGCTTTTGGATATGAAGATGAATGCCAAAAATCCATGGATACATAGATAAACTTCTTTTCTTAACAAAGGATTATTGACACAAAGCTTCCAGGGTTAATCCAGCTTCTCGAACTAGTGCTTTCGCTGCCTGAAAATCTCGACCCCTAAGTAATCGATAGTGCTCTTAATAAGTGCAACATTTGGCTTCGAGATCTTCACTCGAACAGCATTTATCTGCGGAAAGGTTTCAAGCGTTTTGGATGCTATGAGTTCCGCGACTGCCTCCAAAAGGTTTCTTGATGAACCTTCCACAATTTCTTTAGCTAGGCTACAAATTAACATCATTCATTCACCAATACATCGTATTAACAAACGAATCTAAAAATTACTAGTCATAATCTCAATCGAATAACTAGAATCAGTGCTTGGTATAAGAGCTAACCTGAATATCTCGACATAGCTAATGGTGTCCGCTAAGTTGTCCGATTCACCGGCCTTTTTGAGACTCATCCACGCATCAATGTCAACAAGAAACATCTGCCCCAACGTTTTCTCTTCAGAAATCGCTCCATGGAAACCGTAAAACTTCAACCCTTTCAGCATTAGCTTGTCCCCAAGCATTGATTCCCCAAACATCGACTGGTCTTTCCCCGATGTTTCCCTCCCATGAACTATACAGTAAACCACATATAAGCTTAAGCCTCATGAACAAAAAAATATGTTTTCATCAATCAAGATCAGGTTCGATTTACTTATTTACCTAAAACACTTAAAAGTTTTAAACATTAACATTCACTGAATAAAACTGCGAAGAACCACGTTAAGTCCCATTACGCACAAGATTAGACGACACAGCGATTAAACTTTTGGTGTCATCAATATAACAAATTAACCCATTTCTCTTGAAACTATTTAACGAAACAACAAAACAAAATTACAAGAGACCAGTGTGTATAAATCAAAACCCATGCTGTCTGAATAATGTTAGATCAGATCCTATAACATCTCTCGATTTATTTACTAGGGACATACAATCTCAATAGGAGATTCGGAAATACCTCGTGGACTCAACGTAGCCGAAGCGGTCGTTTCCAATGAGCTATACATTTCTCTGTTAAAAATTTTCAAGATTGGATTGAGAATAAGATACGGAGAGAGAAGAACAGAGGAAATCAGATTATATATGAATAAAGCATAGAGAGGGTATGGTGGGGGTGGGCCCAAAAACCATGAAACATCATTACTATACTTTTTAAAAAATAAAATTAGTGCTTTCTTCTTATTGGTCCAACAAATATTTTATTGGCTATAATAAAAGTTAAAAAGCAGTGCATTTACTATTATATATTCATTTAATTCAAAATAGTTATTAATAAGTAATTCGTACTACTCCATGAGTATTATAGTGCTTGAAAACAAAGTTGTTAAAATCTTTACTCACTAATTTAAAGTAATTACTTTTGTCAAATAAATTATTCATTAGTAATTAAAGTATCATTTAGATTATTAAAGTGAGATTTTGTGTACTAACTATTGTGTAGAAAATTGATTCAAAAGTATTAATCATTATCCACTCAAATGAAAATTGTAGTGCTAAAATCAAAGTTGTTAAATATTACTCACTAAGTTCATTGGATTAAATTTTCAAAGATTATTACTTTTGTCGATTTAAAGTTGAAATATATTGTTCATTAGTAGCATTTAGATTATCAAAGTAAATAAAAATTGAAAAGCATAATATTCTCGAGCAGAAATAACATCAATCACCAGAAATCAACATTATTTACTAGCAAATCTCTACAAGACAGAATCACCAGAAATAACATCAAGCAAAAGAAGCATCATTATTCATTAAGGAAGTCAGATTAAATCCATAAAGCAAATCTCATAACAAGCCAAGAAGCCATTACAACATCATTAATGAAGTCAGATTTGACAAAAGAGTTAACAACGGGTCTCTAGTGGAAAGAAAACCTCAGTTAGGATTTGAACAAAAAGGAATATCCAAGTTGAACATATATAGCTGAAAACCAAGTCGATTGCAGTGATATGATTGCTTTGATCCACTAAAAAACTCAACTATTTTGTTCGTATAATCACATACAAACACAAAAGAGCTATTCTTTAAATACAAAATGTAGCAATTCTATGCTTTTTTGGTTTTTCTTTTGGTATAATGATGAGAATACCTTGTCTTCGGACTGCTCTTATAAAAACTGTCCTAGTGTAACACTTAGGGGTTTTGGTGGAGAGTAGGAGATTCACATACTTTTCGAGCTTCCAATAGTTTATTTTGCCTCTTGATCTTCGGCGAATAGGTATCGTTTCAGTTTTCATATTCAATAAATTTCTTTGACCATAAAATATTAAAAGTAAACCCAAATACAAACCTCAAATTTCTCTGATTTAGGCTGTACATATATATCATCTTGGGAAACCTCCGTCACATAAGTAATGCGTAGGAGCTTTCAGATTATTGTGGTGGTGAGAGGGTGGTGTTTTTTACTTATTTTTAGCCTGTTCTGCCTTGTACTCCGCTAGATCTAGGCTCCTCATACACTATGAGGTATGAAAACAAGAAAACCCCAGAAATTAGTTTGTATGAGAAAATGAAAGAAAAAACCCACTAGAGAAACAATCTTGTGGTAGAAGGGGTAGCCAATGTTTCCAACTACGAATGAGGGATAAACAATCTATGTAGATTAGCTTTTTCGTCGAGATTATCGAATTAAAAGAAGAAAAAAATGAGGATTTGTTGTTAAAGATTTGTGATGATTGTCATTCCATTAGAAACTCTGATCCTCTTTATCCAAAACTCATCACGGACAATTGATATAACTTGAGGCTATAGCGTTACACGAACTCTTGGCATAGAACGATCTACATAAAAGCCAAAAAGCTCTCAAGCTAAAGAAAATAAAAAGTAAAGCAAAGTTAAAATTGTGGATGACACACA
Source organism: Odontarrhena argentea (assembly GCA_900406245.1). Taxonomy (NCBI): domain Eukaryota; kingdom Viridiplantae; phylum Streptophyta; class Magnoliopsida; order Brassicales; family Brassicaceae; genus Odontarrhena; species Odontarrhena argentea. The sequence goes on along the minus strand of OVAF01000355.1, from coordinate 23,904 downwards.
AGATTGTTTATCTTAAAATGAACAAAACTATTCAATACTAGTATTACTTTATGCAGTCAATGACTAGCGTGATGACCACCATATTATGAACCGATGACATCGCTGACTAAATTGTATTCACTTGTCTTTTTGTGATTAATTAATATCAACTTGAACTACGGGTCCTATACGGTATGTAACTATGTATGAATATTACAACATTTTTATGTGTGTGTAAAAGTGGTTGGGATAAATTTATATTATGCTTTGAAAAAAGGATGACAATTGTATGCATAATGCCTGAGATACCCGTCTGTCCCTTAAGTGCGAAGCATGCTGTGACCACCACTTTTAGTGGCATGAACCACATTGTCGCATAGAATATCATTTAAAATATTTAAAGTGAAAAAAAAAAAAAAAAAAAACTAAACTTACATATGTACTTGGTAAAATAAAATTATAACTTATACGAAATACACATGCAAATATCGTATTTATACATATTATAGTTTCAACTTTCATACATACTTTTTTTATTTTTTACATACAATAATTTTTTTTTCCATGGATGCATCATTGTAACGGTAAGATCGTCCCTCAAGATTTGGAGATCACTCCAAAATTAATGTTTTAAGTTAAAAAAATTTCACAAAATAACAAAAATTATAATAATCATTAATTTAAGACAAAACTGTCTCTACCTAGAATTTAAAACATAATCATTTGGGGAAATCTATTAGGGACACCATTCCTTAACACAAAACTACAAAAAGTAACCAAATACTATTTTTAAGTAAGATTAAAACGTAAAACGGCGAACACATGATTATAAATTTTAGATAGCCAACAAAATAAACTCTATTATGAAGCATCAAGATTCCAAATCTTCAATAATGGAATGATGATGATGATGAACCTAGCTCTTATTTTACTTTATTTTAAAATAGAAAGAACGATAATTGTGGGAAGAATAATAATAGACAGATAGATTAGTAATATTTTGAATCAAAGAATCATGGGACAAAAACACATGGTCTACAAATTCTCAACACATGTAGGCAAATTGAAGTGTCTAATATACGTATAACTCTTTTTTTGTTTTTTTTGAGCTATTAATAAAAAAAAATGTCTTGAGAGTTTAATTCCAAACCTCAAAAAAAAAAAAAAANAAAAAAAAAAAAAAAAAAAAAAAAAAAAGACAAAACGAAATTTATTAATTGACGCCGTTAAGCCGTCGTCGCTTCTCTACTTTGACGTTGAAATGTTGATAAAAAATAGTAATACTCCAAACCGACCAAAAACGGCATCGTTTTAGTCAAGACTTTAACCACTTTGCTCTCTATCTCGTTAGAGAGAGGGACAGATCTGTGAAGTTGAGATCTTTCTTTTCACTTTCCTTTGTCTCTTGTCTGTCTTCTCCACACGCTTGCTTGTGTTTGCTGTTCCTTGTGTTGTGTTTGTGTGTGTGCGCACTTCCTCTCTCTCCTCTTGCAAGAGCAGAAGCTAATTTCATTTTGTCGCTTCAATCTTCTCTTCTTCTTCACCTTTTTAGCTCTCTTTCCAATAAAAGATTTTTCTGGGTCTAAATTTGCTTTCTATTTCTAGGCATTGATCTAATTCTTATTGGGTTTTATAGATTGAAGCCAAAGAAAGTAACTTTTTTTAGGTTTTTTTTGAAGATTCTGTATTTTTTTTTTTGGGTGGGAGTAGAAGAGAAAAAATGGTGGTTAAGATGATGAAGTGGCGGCCATGGCCACCTCTTGTGACGAAGAAGTACGAGGTGAAGCTTGTGGTGAAGAGGTTGGAAGGTTGGGATCTGGTGAGGGAGAGTTCACCGGAGAAGGAGAGATTGACGGTGGAGATTCGTTGGAAAGGTCCTAAAGCGACATTGGGATCTTTGAGGAGGACGGTGAAGAGGAATTTGACCAAGGAAGCTTTGGGAGAAAGCGACGTCGTTTCGTGGGAAGATGAAGAGTTTCAGAGCTTGTGTTCTCTTACTTCTTATAAGGAGAGTTTGTTTTATCCTTGGGAGATTGCTTTCTCTGTCTTCACCAATGTAAGTAATTTTATCTGTGGATTGTTTGTATTTTAGGTTTGGAATCATTAGAGTCTTAGATTTAGATGTTGAATTTGGACGATGCATAATTTCTAGTTATGGTAGAGGTTGAGATGTTATGGGATTGTTACATTTAAGTTGTTGTAGATTCTTGGTTCTGTATGTTTGGTGTCAATGTACCTTAGACAAGAGAGATTTCTGATTGATTGATTGTGATTTCAGGGAGTGAAGCAAGGGCAGAAGAATAAAGCTCCTCTCGTTGGAACTGCATTTTTGAATCTTGCTGAATATGCACGTGTAACCGATAAAAAAGAGTTTGAATTAAACATTCCTCTCGTGCTCTCTGCTTGTGTTTCCTCCGAGCCACATCCATTGCTCTATGTATGGTCATTTCTTCTTCATTACTTTCCTTACTTTGTTGGCGTGATATCGGTTTTTTGACCTTTTGGGATGTTCTTTGTTGATTAGGTGTCATTGAGCCTGCTTGAGCTTAGAACTACTCCAGAAACCTCAGACTCAACATCACAAACCGCAGTTGTGCCTGTCCCGTCTCCACCACCACAACAGCCTAGTGAAACTCACACAACTGAGAAGGAAGATGTCTCTGCGATTAAAGCTGGTCTCAGAAAAGTCAAGATTTTTACGGAGTTTGTTTCTACAAGGAAAGCCAAGAAGGCTTGCCGAGAAGAGGAAGGTAGATTCTCAAGCTTTGAATCATCGGAATCACTTGATGATTTCGAGACAGATTTTGATGAAGGCAAAGAAGATTTGATGAGTGTGAGGAAATCTTTCTCCTATGGACCTTTGTCCTATGCAAATGGTGTGGGAAGTTCGTTGAACTGTGGTACAAAAGTTAGCGATGAAGACGAAGACTGGATCTATTATAGCCACAGGAAATCTGACGTAGGAGCAGGATGCTCGGATGTTGAAGATCCCGCTGTTGCATCAGGATATGAGACATCGGTCCTTCCTCGTCGTAGCATATTACCTTGGAGAAAGCGGAAATTGAGCTTTAGGTCACCGAAACCTAGAGGAGAGCCTTTGTTAAAGAAGGATAACGGAGAAGAAGGTGGAGATGACATTGATTACGATAGGAGGCAACTTAGCTCAGACGAAGCTCATCCTCCTCTTGGGGTAAGATCTTAGGAGTTGCATTGACTCCACATATTTTATATTGTCATTTCTGTGTGCTCAAGTTCTCATTCTTACGTATGATGTTTATTTGCAGAGCCAAAGAGATGAAGATTCATCTGCTAATCCAAGTTCTTCTTTCTCGGAGTTTGGAGATGACAGTTTCGCGATTGGAAGTTGGGAGGAGAAAGAGGTGATAAGCAGAGACGGACACATGAAACTTCAGACAAATGTCTTTCTTGCTTCCATCGATCAGAGAAGTGAGCGAGCAGCGGGTGAGAGTGCCTGCACTGCACTTGTAGCGGTTATTGCGGATTGGTTTCAGAAAAACGGTAATCTCATGCCAATTAAGTCTCAGTTGGATAGTTTGATTAGAGAAGGTTCGTTGGAGTGGAGAAACCTCTGCGAAAATGAAACATATATGCAGAAGTTCCCTGACAAGCATTTTGATCTCGATACCGTGCTACAAGCAAAGATCCGGCCTCTAACTGTTGTCCCGGGCAAATCTTTTGTCGGGTTTTTCCACCCAGATGGGATGATCAATGAGGGAAGATTTGAGTTTCTACAAGGTGCAATGTCTTTTGATAGTATTTGGGATGAGATTAGCAATCTCGAGGAAAGTTCTGAGAATGATGACTCGCCGCATGTTTACATTGTGAGTTGGAATGATCACTTCTTTGTTCTCAAAGTTGAAAAAGAAGCTTATTATATCATCGATACGCTTGGAGAAAGGCTATATGAGGGTTGTGATCAAGCTTACGTTTTGAAGTTTGACAGTAAAACTGTCATCCACAAGAAACTTGATACAGAGGAATCAAACTCGGAATCGGGATCAGAGGTTGTGTGCAGTGGGAAAGAGTCATGTAAAGAGTATATCAAGAATTTCTTGGCAGCGATACCGATTAGGGAATTGCAAGAGGATATTAAGAAAGGATTAGCTTCAACCGCACCTGTTCATCACCGCTTACAGATTGAGTTCCATTACACGAAGATGACTACAACCGCAGAAATCACGGTCTGAAAAAGCTAGTCAGAGATTGCTAACGTTTTTGTTGAGGTTCTTGTAAGTTTTGTAATTCTCTTGCTAGCTTAATGTCATGTGAATGTGACTTAGAGTAAACTCTTTTTTTCGAGTTTTAGCTACTCTAAACCAATTGTCTGTTAAACCAGCTTGTATCTAGAGGATTTAAGTTCCGTTTATATATCCAACCTCAAATTTGGCATTGAATCAAAATCTTTAAATCTTTGAGACGGAAAAAAAAAACAAGCCTCATAATTTTTTATTCAGACATTATTGTTCACTCATTAGCAACAACAAACAGATCAAGATGCATAAACTGGTGTCAATCAAGTGCAATCTTACAAACTCACTTATCAAGATATCAGTACAGGTTTCAAATGAACAACATCGCGCTGAGAAATCACTGCTGCAACTGATCGTAGACATTGTACACAAGCCAACCTTCAATAGCTGCAGCTTCAAGACGATCATTAGCACTAGCTTCATCCCACTTAGACTGAATCGAATCAAGCCGACTCATATCATACCAAAGGATCTTGTGAGCTAATTCTCTAGTTCCAAGGAACTCAACAATTGGAGTTCCTCGAGCTACAGCAGCTAACTTCCCAATCTCCAAAGAGCTTCTGATCACAATACCGTGATTCTCTTTAAGTAAAACAAGGTCTTCCTGGATCTGGACTCCAACAAACGTGACAAATTTGGAAGCGAAGAAGCGGTAAAGATCCTTGAGATTATCACCAAACGGGTTTGGGAGGCGAAGGAAGAGACAGAAGTTCTTCGTGCTTAGCTTCACTGAGCATAGACGCCATTCGGACTTCAAGCTAACATCTTCAACATCCCAATAGACATCGAAGACAACGGATCGGTTTCCATTCCAGACGGAGTCTTCTAGGAGACGGGAAAGGTAAGGAGAGATATCGGTTGATGATCCAACATCAATAGCTTTGGTCTCTATCCAAGAGTCATCAACCATCTTGAACCCTGGCCCATCAAAGGTAGCCATTTGGTCTGCGAAAACGATGAAACAATATGATAAAAATCACATATTCACACAAACATCATAACCCCATTAGCTTGGAGAAATAATCATAATCAATGCAAAATCTAATTAACCAGACAAGATTGTGAATCCGTTTAACAATTCGAAATCAATTTAACAAATCCAAGCGAGAAAGTATAGAGATTTGGATAAAATAGGTCAATGGACCAACAAGACACGGTTTTGCTAGAACAACAAATTTACACAAGCCAATTAAACTGTGAAATGAATAAAGGAGAGATCTTTACAAAGTAGATCAATAAATCAGATGGAACAGAGCTAGGTTTATTTGTATTGAAGAAGAGGAACCTTGAGGTTTGGGAGGGAGAATGGTGGATTGTAGTAAACGGAGAGAGATTCTTTCCGTCGGAAGAAGAAGTGAAGAAACTGACCAGAGGAGCTTAAACGTGTCTCGCACGTGCGGATGTCGCCATACGTGTTGTCTATGTGACCAACAAATTCGGTTAATAAGCATGGTACAATGGTTTGGTATAATTAATCGGCTAAATTCTTTACTTCACAAAAAAAATCTGAATTCTTTTTTGTTGACACACACAAAAATCAATTCTATGTTAGGCTTATGGAAAATAGATCTAAATTAGTTGGGCTCTCTAATCATTAAGAAATTTAATATCAAAAACTCAAACCTATCTTGTTTGTTAATCGAAAAAAAAAAAAAAACTAAATTCTGGATTTTCAATAGTAGGATAGCATTATTTTGTTGGAGAGATGTTTTCCAAATTATTAATTAATAATATTAAGAAAAAAAAAATGAGACAAAAACAAGTACCAAATAGATTAAAGATTAAAAAATGATCTGAAATTTGATGATCACAATTTGTGAATGGATAATTGTTACCCAAAAGTTGATCACAAAGTTTTTTAATATACGCGCATAGCATTGAAAAAAAGTCTAGTTCCCACCAATACTCAAACAAACAAGTAGCGTAAACAAAACAACTTTATGGCATCAGATTCAGATGCCAAAAGTATAATACAAGTTCGGAAGAAAAAGCTCTACCTTAAAAAATGACCTTTTTCTCTAACTTTTTCCCTTTCGGTCCCAACAACATTATATTTATATTCTTTCCCTTGTGGCTTAGGCATAGATCTTGTTCCTTGTTGATCTTATCCTCATCATTCTCGAATCTCTTACTCAACATGCAAGCCTAAATAAAACCACATATTGTTTCTTCATGTCCAAGTCTCTCTCTCTCTCTCTTAGCTAAAAAGGAATAATCTTTTCTTTTTGTTCCTTCAAGGTTTTGCGGCTCTATATAAAGGGTGAGAACAGGAGTCCGTGAGAACAAGGGCCTAAAGAGGATCAAATCCGATATAGATATGTCAAACGTTAGCTTTCTTGAGCTGCAATACAAGCTCTCTAAGAACAAGATGTTGAAGAAGCCTTCAAGAATGTTTTCAAGAGACAGACAATATTCCTCAGGCTTGTCTTCGCCAGGATCAGCTATAGGTGTCTCTCAGCCTTCGATCAACGAGTTGAGACGTGTTTTCAACAGATTTGACACTGACAAAGATGGGAATATCTCTCAGACCGAGTACAAGGTTGTGTTGAGAGCTCTAGGACAAGAGAGGGCGATCGAGGACGTGCCTAAGATCTTTAAGGCCGTAGATTTGGACGGTGATGGGTTTATTGACTTCAGAGAGTTTATAGAAGCTCACAAGAGAAGTGGAGGGAGTCGGTCTTCGGATATACGAAATGCTTTCATGACTTTTGATTTGAATGGCGATGGGAAGATAAGCGCTGAAGAAGTGATGGCGGTTCTGAGGAAGCTTGGGGAAAGGTGTAGCTTAGAGGACTGCAAGAGGATGGTGAGAGCTGTTGATGCCGATGGAGATGGATTGGTTAACATGGAAGAGTTCATGAGGATGATGACTCAAACCAACATTGTTTAAACAAATCTCTCTTTCTCTGTGTGTGTGTTATTGTAAGATAAGTTGTAATAATATATTATTTATACTGTCTAATTTCAAAAGATGAAATTTGGTATCTCTCTCATTCGTAAGAGTCATTGCTGCTTTGAATGATGCCAACAATTTAACCAGAAATTTTGAGTATCTTCGTTTTTGAGATGAGGGTTCACAAACGGTCCAACATGAGACCAAGACTGAGAATGTCCAAAGGGATTTTAATCAACAATTTTGGTAAGGAGAGTGCGTTCTTTTATACAAAGCAAATGGAGTGGTTCCACCTTCCACGGTATATTTCAGAGAGCAAATCACTCTACATATCGGCCACAGATGTTCCAAATCCAATGTCAAATGAGAATTGGATGCATGTTAACTCCTTGTGCCCATCAAGCATCTTCATTTTAAGCGAGTATGAACCCTGTGAGAAACAAGTGAATTAGATTGGTCGTTTATATGCAAAAACTTAAAAACGAATCTTGGTTCGTCAAAGACAACTAGTGATCATAGTAAGCAATGTACCCATTATCGGCTACCTAATACCAAGCTAAACCATTTTCTCAGTCTATTTTTCCACTATACAGGTTCGCTTAGACTAGGCCATTTCTTCTTATTGGTCTAGGATACCATCACATTCAAATGAGACTAATGCATCAGCATGTCATCATATCCAAAATGCTTCGAACTTAATCAACAACAAAAGTGTATATAGCGAAGAATACAAAAACTAAATAAACTTACAGGAGGAGTATATCCGGGTAAAACTTGCGAGTGCTTGACCAAAAAGTCTCCGATTGCCACAGGACACTGTGTCTCCTTACAAAGTTCATGTGTCTCAGAATGAATATGCCATCCAAAGTATGAAACTTCGATCACCAACTTTCCGCTCGTGATCTCGTTATCTTCATAAGAAGCAAAACCCAAGTTAAAAACATCAGAAGTTGTAACATTCCAATCTAACATATATATACACAATGAAAGCAACTACACAACAAACAGACCAAAACATCTTAACAAGCAAAGATCTTTCGATCGAAATGTCACAAAATTGAGAGTGTACCAGTTGTAGCAGTAATGCTGAAAGTGGCTGGTAAGCCTCTAGCTATAGGATAAGGTGTTATATCAACCCCTAGTACCTTTACTTCATACTCTTCGTTACTATCTGCAACCAAACCAAACACAACCAATATCAGATCGAGATTCTGGTTTTTTGCAAAAATTCCCTAAGAAACCGAGTTAAAACCCAATAGGGATCAAAATTCATCTAAACGAAACAAAGTCAAATTTGAACTCACAATCAAAATAAACGAGTATATAAGAAACCCATTATCTCAATCATACACAACAATAAAAAAAATTGTTAAATTCACCAAAACATACATACCACAGTAATGAACATCTGTCGCTCCGACAAAAGTTGAAACAAAGAGAAAACAAGAAACAGCGAGAGAAAATCTCGACATAATTTGATTAGATTCTCGAAGTCCCCAAATTTAGAGTTTTTACAGATTGTTATGATTGAGGAAGACGAAAAGATGAAGAGGAGAGCGAAGAGACAGAACAGGAAAACCGAATCGGGATTCTCATTTCACAAGGAATGTCGGAGAGATCTTAACCGTTGATTAAAGTAGGTCCGTGATTAGTTGAAATAGACGGCTTAGATTTCGTATTACAATGTGATTAACTATATAAGATTAAGCAGTAAATTAACCGTTAGGTGGGATTTTTTTGTGATAATTTTGTCAAATCTTTTTTTTTTTTTGCAAGCTCAGATTTGACGCTAACAATTAATAATGCAGCACAGTAATGATTTTTTTTTTCTTCATCTCAGCACATTAATGATCATATTTTTAATATTTTTTTGCCATTATGATATCACATTTTATTTTAGAAAAAAACAAAGACAGATTCTTTATTCAAGAATCTTTTCTCTTCTCCATCACAAGATCTAATCTAAAAAAAATACAATTATCACACAGAGTTTGAATCTGTGAACTTGTGACCTTCGATCTGTTTTGGAGACGAAATGGGTTACGAGGACCAAACCAAAGAAAGACTTTTGTCTCCTAAAGCTTGCTCAGATTTCGGCTACAATGATGACTCTCACGTCAACATCAATGATCGCCGATCAAAGTTCCGATGTTTCCGATTCTTCTCCGACGGAATCATCGCCTCGTGGAACGGTCTTTACGACATCGCCACGAAACTATACGAGATGGGTCGTTCGGACCGTAGAAAAGTCTACTTCTCTGTCAAGATGGGAATGGCTTTAGCACTCTGTTCTTTCGTCATCTACCTCAAAGAGCCACTCCGTGACGCAAGCAAATACGCCGTTTGGGCGATTCTTACGGTCGTCGTCGTCTTCGAGTATAGCATAGGTGCAACGCTGGTTAAAGGATTCAATCGAGCTATAGGAACACTCTCTGCTGGTGGACTTGCTCTTGGCATAGCTAAACTCTCTGTTATGGCTGGAGATTTCGAGGAGGAGATTATTATCGTTAGTATTTTCATCGCGGGTTTCTCTGCGAGCTATTTGAAACTTTATCCGGCTATGAAGTCGTATGAATATGCTTTCAGGGTGTTTTTGTTGACTTATTGCATAGTTCTTGTGTCTGGAAACAACTCTAGAGATTTCTTCAGTACTGCTTACTATAGGTTTTTGTTGATCTTGGTTGGTGCGAGTATTTGTCTTGGTGTCAACATTTTTATACTTCCTATTTGGGCTGGGGAAGATCTACATAAATTAGTGGTTAAGAATTTCAAGAGTGTGGCGAATTCGCTTGAAGGTAGACGGATACATAACCATATGGGTTGTTTCTCTTTTATTTTGGGTGTAGGCTGATTTTTACTCTGTTGAATTTTCAGGATGTGTTAATGGGTATTTGCAATGTGTTGAATACGAGAGGGTGCCTTCGAAGATTCTTACATACCAAGCTTCGGATGACCCGCTATATAGTGGATATAGGTCTGTTGTTCAATCTACGAGCCAAGAAGATTCTCTCCATGATTTTGCAGTATGGGAACCTCCACATGGACCTTACAGGACTTTCCATCATCCGTGGGCAAACTATGTCAAACTTAGTGGAGCGGTAAGACATTGCGCTTTCATGGTCATGGCAATGCATGGTTGTATTCTTTCAGAGATTCAAGCACTTCCAGAGAAAAGACAGGCTTTTCGTCATGAACTTCAGAGAGTTGGAGATGAAGGAGCTAAAGTTTTGAGGTTATTTGGAGAAAAAGTGGAGAAAATGGAGAAGCAAGGCCCAGGGAATGTTTTGAAGGAAGTTCAACGAGCAGCAGAGGAATTGCAAATGAAAATAGATAGTAATTCTTTTCTTCTTGTCAACTCGGAAAGCTGGGCTGCTATGAAAGAGAAAGCCGAAGCTGAACAAGCACAACAAAATTATCATGAGGCCAAAGACGATGAGACCAGTGTGATCCAATCGCTTAGCCAAATTTGGGACACAAACAACAACCATCATCAGAATCCACACACCGGTAATGATTCTCAACTATGGATTTCAACAGAGAGTATGATGCTTAGGAACCGTGAAAACTGGCCAAGTGTGTCATTCATCGGAGGTTCTATGATCAATGAGATAGAATCAAAAGTATATGAGAGTGCGAGCTCTTTGTCTCTAGCCACATTTGCTTCTCTTCTAATCGAGTTTGTTGCAAGGCTCCAAAATGTTGTTAACGCTTTTGAGGAGCTAAGCATCAAAGCCGATTTCAAAGAAGCTGATAGTGAGACAAAAAACAGCATAGCTAAATCTGGAATGTGGACCAGACTCGGCAATTGCTTCAGGTCGAGAGATTAGCATAAACGCAGGGTGAATAGTATAGACAAATCATAAAAAGTTTGTTTTGTTTTGGTGTTGAAATAAATTCCTAATTCCCTTCTTGTTTTTTTGGGAAGTCTTAAAACTCAATCCGGAATTTTGTTGTCAGATATTTGTTTTGTTGGAACACACCGTCGACACTCTACACTTTGAGTGGCAACGTTCTCGAATTTTTGTTTTATTGGAACAAAAGATGAATACAAAAACAACATACATTTTTATATATATATTAATTTTACAAAGTTAACATATATATGAGATGAACACGAATATTACAGATTATGAAACAATAAAAGTACCATAAGCGAATCTACGCATGAATGGACAAAAAATATTAGTCATATCATTTTAACTATAAATACAATATATGAATATTGTACTTTTTAATAAAAGTAAACAAAAACAAAAACAAAAGAACCATTTGGAGAATATTACATATTGTTTCTTCGTTTGGGCCACTATAATCAGGCCCATCAGCTCAAAGAACCATTCTAATGAATTCGGAGGGAGACGAAGTGTCGAAGGAGCTTTTTGTGTTTTCTTTTGACTTATTGAACAGATGGCTAGATTCCTCCTCCTTCTCTGTTCCTTACTCGCGGCGGCGCTGACGTCATCCTTGACGGTATCCGGCGACGAGAATCAAGTCTATTCACCTTGCTCAGATTCCACTGTCGCTGTAGGCGATGGATTCACTTTCGGCCTTGCCTTCGCGGCCAGAGCTTCTTTCTTCGGTACCAATGGCTCCGTTCAATACTCTCCCTGTGATCGTCGCCGACTCAATCTCAATGGCAACTCCGAGATCGCCGTTTTTAGACCTAAAGTCGACGAGATCACTCTCCTCACCATTAATACGTCTTCTGGTTCCAACAATTTCCGTCCGGTTTGTTTCTCATCTTTGATCGATTATGGTGAATTTAGGGTTTTGATTGTAGGTTTCGATCGGATTTAGCGGAATTTCGTACAGATCGTTGATTGGATCGGAACTTCTCTGCTCAGATTAGCTTAGTTTGTTGACTTGTGAGAATTGGGATTAGAAAGTTAGTAACTTCTGGATTCTGTGCTGATGTTCAACATTTCTTGCATTATATAATCTGATTCCATTATGCATTGATGAGAGGTTGATAACAGAGATTTAGCATTTGAGATTCTTACCACGCTGTAGATTAAGAGTCCAGGTTTCTGAAGAATAACGGAAGAAGCAGTTTAACCTATAACGTGTAGATATCCTGGAAAAACTGATAAGTGATAAATGTAGTAGCTCCATTGTTATCACTTTCTTGATTCTAAGCTAATGTTCACCATTGTGTATGCTATTATCTCATCTGTGGCAAACGGTTTGGAACTAAATTTCATTCTTGGAGGATCTGGTTCCTTTCTGCATTTGTTTTAGTGAGATGAGAGATTGAAAACAGAGATTTGACATGTGATTTTTCTACCACGCCTTAGATAGAGTCTCGATTTCTGAAGAAAAAGGGGAGGACCAGGTTAACTTATGATGTGTAGCTTGAGTGTAATATCCCGGCAAAAGTGATATGTAGTTGCTCCATTGTTAACGGTTTCTCCCAAATTTGATTTGAAATAACTAAATTATTGTTCTTCCTCTGAAGTAAATGTCTTGAATGTCTGTTGCTTACCAAGTTACTGGTTTTTGTGATGATACTGGTAATGATAGTGTTATGTTTTGGTGTTCGTTGTGATTCCAGGATGCTTCAAAGGGATATATGGTAGCATTTGCTGGTTCAAAATATGCCGCAAGATCAGTCCCAATTATGGTTGCAGACAGCAATCACATAGTGACAAGCTTCACACTTGTAATTAGCTAAGCTCATATTAATCAGGTTTTTTCAGGTTCTAAAAAAATTTTCATCTCTCATATGTTCTGTAATCTTTCTCTGTGCTAAACCAGGTGCTTGAGTTCCAGAAAGGCAGGCTTGAGAACTTATTCTGGAAGAAAGACGGATGCTCCAAATGCTCTGGAGATGCGAAATTCGTGTGCCTCAATAAAGAAGAATGCGCAATCAAAACACAAAACTGCAAGAACCAAGGTGGACAAGTAGATTGCAGCTTAGGGATCCAACTGGCGATGTCGGGCACGGATAAGCACTACACCGCATTGAATTCATGGTACGAGGTTGCAAATCTGAGGCAATACTCGCTTTATGGCCTCTACTCTAATCTAAAAGACTCACTAAGCAGCCAGTTCAGCAACATCTTCTGATAAGTTTTTTTCTTTCCTGTTGCTACTTTTGTAATTGCATGTGTTGCCTGCTTTGTCTGTTTTATTTTAATTTGTTGGTCTCTTGCTCATATATTTGATAATGTAATTGTGTTACTGTATTTTATTACTTGGCTTGTAAAAGCTCTTATATTCCGATTGTGGTGAAACTTCACGAGATATGAACTACTTTGACATTATTATAACAAGATATTTTTTTTATTAAAAGGTCCATAATTCTCAAAGCAAGCAGAAAGAAAAAGAAAAAAAAAAGTTCCAAAATAATTCATACGACACTTAGAAGATAATAGTAAAGTAAATGGAAGTCTAGAAATGAAAATTATGAAAATCAGCCCAAACCATATTATCAAACGACCTTGCATCAACATTACCCTCCTCGGTTGTTTGGTCCATTCTGATTTGGTGGTGGCTCTTGGCCGAGACCATGGTTGATCGCTATAGTATTAATGCTCAAATGGAACTGTGGATCATCATTGTTATTGTTGCTTCTTGGTTGATTGATAACCAGGGCTTTATTATCATCATGGTATTGTTGAGAGTCGACCGAGGCAACCAAAGCACGGGAAGTCATCATTGGAGGACCAATCGGGTTCATCTCAAAGTTGGAATTTCCATTACTACTGCTTCCTTGGTATGGAAGATAGCCCCCAAGGTTCATGTTGCGAAATGCCATTTCCATTCTGATTTGCTGGTAGAAATTAGGGTCAGACGTTTCATAAGAGTTGAAGACCCACGTATCCATCAAATAGTGACTTTGATTCTCCCTTAAATCACCAATGCAAATCCTTTTCACAGCGTCGTCAGCCATCTCAACTCTCTCATCATTCAAATCTCCAAAAAATGGGTGCATTAGAGGTTCGGATTGAGGAGGATCTTCCACAATTAATCCTAGTCTCTTCCTCAAACGCTGCATCTTCTCATGTGCGAAAGATTGCAAATCATTGATCTCATTCGAGTTGAGATCAGATAGTTCACGACCACGTTGTAGTTGAACCATCAGCTGATCAACCACAAAATCCCTCTCCTTCTTTTGCATCTTCATCAATTGCTCACGAAGCTTTCTTGTCTTCTCAGTGAGGTATGACTCTTGAGTTGTTTCTTTCCTCTTCCTCTCATAGACCGGTAAGGCAAAGAAATATTGGAGGAGATTGCGTGCCTCCTCAACGGATGGCCACACCACTGGCTCAACCTCATTAGGGCTGAAAATGATCAAACAAGCCTGTAAATCACACAATGTAGATAGTTCCCTAACCTTTTTCAGCAACCCTGACCTCCTTCTCTTCAAGCATACCGCCCTCGAGTTTTCATCCGTTATAGGTGCAAGCTTTAGCGTGCTCCTTGTCATGATCACTCTTTGAGTTTGATGTATATCTCTTTTTGAGTTTATGTTTTTGTTGGATGTGTGAAAAAATTACTGAGTTCGCAGTTGAATATATAGAGAAAAATAAATAAGCGGGTTAATAAATGTTGAATGAAAAAGGCGGGTTGATAAATAAGGTTGAATTAAAATACATGGCGAGTTAGTAACCGTGATTAAACTGATAATGAAGCGAGTTAATTAACAAGGTTGAATTAAAATACAAAGCTAAAATGAAAACGAGGCGGGTTAATAAATAAGGTTGAATTAAAAATACAAGGTGAGTTAATTAGTAACCGTGATTAAACTTATAATGAAGCGGGTTAATAAATAAAGTTGAATTAAAATACTAGGCGAGTTAGTAACTATGATGAAAATGAAAATGAAGCGGGTTAATAAATAAGGTTGAATTGAAACAAAACATAGATTTGTAAATAAAGTTGAAACATAGAGATATATAAGAAAAATGTTTCGTAAGGTGTATAACTGATTATAATTTTTGGAAGTGTAATAAAAGTATGGTGTGGTGTTTAACAAATTAACCAAAATGATTCAATCCAAATTTTAACAGGTAAAACTGAAAGTATACCTTAACTTGGTTAAAGTAGGTTTTAATTTTTCTTTCAAATATTGCAAAGACCTTAATCGATTGCAAACCAAAGTGGAAATAACCAAATAAAAAAATAAAAAAATTGAAACTTGTTTTCCTACAAAAAAAAAAAGAGTACAAATTTATATGTTTGCATATGACATAGGGTTGAATTGATTTCTCCAATTCCTCATCTTCTGCTTGGTTCATTTGCATCTCTGATCTATAATTTCGATTACATGTTTTTATCATATTAGAAAGAATAAGTTGGAAAACATTTTGGAACTGATGTCCATTTTTCTATTGTATCAAAGGTTTGGAACTAATTTTTTTTTTTTTTTTTTAATCTTTTCTTTAACATATGCTTTGGATTTTATTTACTAAATATATTACATTTTTGAACAAGCTCGAAAATATTGAGGTACACTCTTTTGTTCTTCTCTTGAATTTGTATGAAATAGGAAAGAAATACATCGGCACTACTAATACATATGCTTTTTTCGCAAAGCTATTAATCCCGAGTTTCTGATATGAACCGCAATTAAAAGGTGTATAAATATATATATCGATCCAAAGTAAAAAGAAAATGATATATCAATCATCAAGGTCGTTTTGGGAATACTTGTTTTAATACACAACCAAAACATTCTTATGATTATGTTTTTGTGCATTTGTGCAGTGCGATAAGAGGTTGAGAACATAGATTTATTTTCTCAGATTCCAAAAAGTCATATACTAAGAGTTCTATACTTGTGATGCTAATTAAAGCTCATATGTAAATTAGTAGATATATCTCTAGCAAAAGTATCATGCTAATTTACTTCATAGTTTTTCTCTCTTATTCAACGTAATTGTATGAATGCATTCATTCAAAATTTATATAATAATTAGTATATAGTAATATGCAATTTTAGTTTTTGCTAAGAAGTTTAACAACAAATCAAACCAAAGTTTTGCTATTTAAGAAAACAAAAGATGTTTCATGAAGTTGTATGCTATCTTAGTAATATAACATGTTAGACACAATATATATATTGTATCGAACTATTGATAATAATATTTGGAATTTGATCAAAGAGACTTCAGCTTATGTTCCTCAAAATTATGAAGTAGTATGATAGCATAATAAATCAAAATGATAAAATAAAAAGAAGTTCTCAAAATCCATAGTTCCATAATAAAATAAAATAAAAACAAACAAACAAAAACAACAAGATAGTCTCAAAGATCGAGAAAGTCCGACCAAATTGTGGCTAAACTGAAAACATACTAATAACTAAAATTCTAGAAATGGGGATTGTTAAATCCCAGCCAATTCCTATTGATATCAAATGATGTTACATCTTCTTGGGCGGTTGCTCCATTTGGATTCGGTCTTGGCTCTTGACGAATGCTCATGTGAAACTGTGAATCAACATTATTAATGTTGCTCCGTTCCTCTTTAATTCCGCTCATGAAATCAAAAGGATGTTGCAGCCTTGGTTGACTCATAATCATATTTGGATGAGAGACTGGTCTAACCATACCATGGAAGTTCATCATTGGCGAACAAATCGATTGCATTTCCAAATTAGAGGCTCCATTGCTACTGCTTCCTTGGAATGGAAGATACCTCCCTCTGTTTGGATTTGCATTGTAAGATATCCTTTCCATGTCGACTTGTTGGTGGCCTCTATGGTTAGGCGGTTCAGGAGAGGCGAAAACCCACTGGTCCATCAAATAACGAGTTTGATTCTCACCTACATTGTCTATGCAAATCCTTTTCACTGCTTCATCATTCCTCTCACCTCTCTCATTGCCATGTTCACGTCCTAGGAAAACATTGTTCCTGGTGCTCCTAAGCTCTTCAGATAGTGCCCCCTCGAATAATGGATTCACTGGTGGTTGACGTAGAGGAGGATGCTCCACGAAGTCTAGCTTCTTCCTAATAAGCATGATGTTGGAATATGTGGACGATAACAAATCATAGATCTCACTCAAGTCGAGATCATCAATTTTACGACCACAATGATGTAGTTGCACCATCAGCTGATCAACCTTCAATTTGGTGTTCTTCTTTCGAGTCTTCATCAGCTGGTCTTGAACCTTCTTTGTCTTCTCCTTGAGGTATTGCTCGAGGCTCATCTCTTTCTTCCTTTTTTCGATCTCAGGTAAGGCGAAGAACTCATGTAGGAGGTGACGCGCCCCCTCAAAAGAAGGCCACACCATAGGCTCAACCTCCTTGGGGCTGAACATGATTAAACAAGCTTTTACATCACACAATATGGTTAGTTCTTTTACCTTTTTCAACAATCCTAACCTTCTTTTCTTCAAACTTAGTGTTCTCGAGTTTTCTTGCGCTATCCATGCAAGTTTTACTTTTTTTCTCGTCATGATTNTTTTTTTTTTTTTTTTTTTTTTTTTTTTTTGAGTTTCACTTTTTTGGTGGGTGTGTGAATCAAAAAGTATAACACGGTTACATATTTATAGATAGAATTGGAATGAAGACGCGAGTTAATACATAGCGTTGAAAACACCGGTAACTAATTCAGGTTAATAAATATGATTGAATAAGATTAATGATCTAAGATTTCCAACCTTAAAAATGTTAAATTGATTACCAACTCTTTTAGTAACTCTTAGAAGTGAAGACTATATACCTTAACTTAGTCCCAAAAAAGTTATCTTTTTCAAATAATGGAAAAACCTTAGTTGAAGCTAAGTGAAAATGACAATATAAACTAACTGACACTTGTCTTCGATTGAAAAAAAAAAATCAAAATAATTATAATTAAAAATGAATTTGAAGCTAATTAAAATCATAGCAATTTATATTTAATTTGGTTATACTAATTTTACCACCAACATAATGAAAAATCCACGTGGAATTTTTTTTTTTTAAATGGATTTATGTCCAAATTTTTTAGAGAATAACACGAATCTGTGGTCTTAGTCAATACTTATGATTTAATACAGATTTCTTTCATGCTTATAATTATTTTGAGTCTTGACCATATTATCTCAATACTGTATGTAGGTTTAATGGAAACTAAACATTGACTATATATAAATTTTGTCTGACCAGGAAAACAGAGAGGGTTGACTACATTAATAAGATTAGTTAGAACAATTATATGGCAAATTATATGCATTTCAACATCTTTATACGAATGAAGAAACAAATTAGCTGTCCTTCTATCTATCCAGACATAAATGTTGACTGATGAAATTAAGGAAATAATAAGGAATATGTGGTAACTTATTTTAAAAAGATCACATACTCCAGAAGACAACAAACCCCAAATCATCTCATAGTTGGGTGTGTGATTAACGCGTTATTTGGGACAATGTTATGACTATGATAATTTCGTCGTAACGTGACGCGTTATTTATAAAAAAATAGCCTAATAATTATTGGTTGATGTCAAAGTTAAACTACTTTTAGCCAACATCAAGAAATTACATGAAAGTCATCCAGAAAATAAAAGCATATGTATATCATAGATAAATACAAGGAGAAATGGTCTACTAATTTCTCTCATCTAACCCAATTTATCAAATCATCCCACAAAAATCAAATAAAAAGGGTTATTAACAGCAAAACCAGCTGGAGAAAGTAGAATCACAAAGCTGGTTGTATACTCAAAAGGTTTTTCAAAGAAAGAATATATATATATTTGCAAATAATGAAACTCACTTCAACGCAATAGACGCCTTGCCTGAACAGGACTTGGTGGTGGCAATTGATTTGTTGGCTGATTTCCTCCACCACCGCCACCACCGCCGCTGTTGCCATTGTTCTCCCATGGTCTTACAACAAAGAGAACCACAAGAGTTATGATGACGAGGAGAATAATAATGGCGTAACATGTCCATTTACGAGTGCTCTTCTGGTAAACCCGAGCAGTTTGTAGCTGGTCAGTTCCGCCTCTGATAAACGAACTCGCTCGTCCCACGTGGCTCTCGATGTCATCCAGCTGAGCTCCTTGGTGCTCGACCATCACCGCCATGTCCAAAAACACCTGGTGAAGCTCCCTGAGATTCTTCTCTATATCTTTAACAGCGTCATGCCTTTCTTGAATCTCGTTAATGGTGTCTAAAACCTGTCCTCTTCCTTGCTCTTGTATCGCTTTCTGCAAGAATCTCTCACTCTCCCCTGCAACAACACAACAAACAAAAAAACCCCCAAATGTCACACACCATTCTCATAAGAACATTTCTAGTTTTCTGAGATCAATCTAAAGTTTAAGCAACTAAAGATATATCACTGCTACAACACAAACAGTACACAAGTGCATAATTTGAGTTTTGTAAGCAAAGAAGACTCTGAAACTATTAGGCAACGAATTGTTCATCTTCAACACTGAACTATGCATAACCTATTGATGATCTCAGATGAATTTGATTCTTCCTGTTCTAAATTGTATCGATATAGTTCTGCTACAACAAAAACCATACACAATTGCAAAATCTCAAGTTAGAGTTCTTCATAATCTGAGTTTTGAACAGAGTTCAACGTATTATTCATCTTTAACAATGAGATTACATAATCTAATGATTTCAGTTCAATTTGATTCTCCCTTTGCTAAATTATAACGCACAAGTGATTTCAATCTGACTAACCTGTAGAAATGAGTCGATCAAGGGTTTTCTCATCGGGATTCTCGCCGGTGACCGTAAAATACCTCCGCTGCACAGTATCTCTATACTCCGACGAAATCACTTCCCTCAAACGATTGAAACTATCCATAGAATCCTTCAATTTCTTCCTCAAACCATTAAGAACACTCGTCCGAGTCCGATCAGAAGAAGATCCAGGTCCACAACCAGGTAAACTCCGATTCGCAGCATTAGCTCGATCAAGCGCTTCGAGTTTCACCTTAATCATCTTCGCCTTCTTCAACGCGACTCCGACGTCACCGTCCATCTTCGCCCTTAGATCCTTAACCGCTTGAGCATTGTGAAGCGTCTTGCTCTGTTCGTGACTCGACTGGAGTGTCTCGTTGAGCCGATCTAGCTCCTTCAACTCTTCTTTGACGGATTCCACGTCTTCGAAGAATTTGTCGAGGTTCACTCCGCCGGTTGATCCGGCTGGATTCGTCATCTGAACTCCGTCACGGCGAGGAGATGGTTCTCCGCCGCGGAAACGAGAGAAGGAACTGGAAAACAAATCGTTCATTGGAAAAACTTTGAAATGAACAAAAAAAATATCTAGAGGAGAGATTCAGATCGGAACGAATCAACGAAGGGAGGGAGAGAGTCGTACTTGTTGTAGATGAAAAGTCTTTACGGATTTGATTGCTTTAAGAAGAGGTCAAGCAAGAGAAGTCTCCATTGTTGACTTGGAAGCTTCTGAGTAAGAGGCAATGGCGGACAAGGGAAGGTGAAAGCAAAGCGTGTGAAAGAGATGTGAAAACGTGTGGGAGTTTGGGTTAATATGGTAACATAATGAAACTTACTCCTTTCACATTTCAACAATTCTTTTGTGAAATATACATCACATTTCAATTATATTATTTGATGTTAATTTTTGATTAAAAAAATAGAATTATCTGATGTTAATAAACATTTTAATATACCAAGGGATTTTTTAGTTGAACACCAAACAACGACTTTTGTATCATGACAAGTACATTACCTCAAAATAGAATCAGGCTCATTCTTGTGAAAACTCCCGAATTAAACTTGGCTAGTTGAAATTGCATTTTTAAATTTTGCTATAAGAGTTTGAGATAAACATTCCAAACTCATAGGTTTCCAGCATTTCTGAACAAAGCAGCCATTTCCAATCAAGTAACAAACATCACCATGCATACAATTTTCAGCAACAAAAATGTGGCCACTAAACAAGAGAGGTTGGTTGAGCTCATTTGAGCAGGTTTAAACAAAATTTCAGGTAAAACATGTATATAAATCCACTGAAGCTCTTTAACCAAAATTTCAGGTAAAACATGAACATAAATCCATTGAAGGATTCCAAGAGGTAATAGCATGCGATTTTTCATACATAGCATACAAAGATCTTTAACCCAAAAAAAAAAAAAAAAAAACAGAAACAAAGCCATTATCGTTGAAAATAGCGGATGCGGATCTGGGAGCAGTAGGCTGAGAAACGCAAATAAACTCTTGAAAAATTCCACCTCCCTAATTTTCGGAAAAGATGCAAGATGCTAGATGCTTCATCTTTCAGAGGATAAACTCTAACTGAACAGTGAAAATGATTCGCGCGATGCGCTGAGTTTTGTGTTTTGTTTATTTTAACTATACTTAGAAAATGATTCGTACCATACGCGAATTTTGTGTTTAGGTTTTTTTTTAGTCTATGTATTTGTAGATAATTTAATTATCTCAAAAAAAAAAAATCATAAACTATTAATTTAATTAACGTTTTCCCTCATAGTCGTTTTTTTGTATCAAATTTTTTTTGGAAATACATTAAAAAATCTTTTTTAAAAAGAATTTAAAATCTTATTTAAATAGAATTGTTAAAATTGTCAAAAAATCTTTATTTTTAAATTTCGGGATTTGGGGAATTGTATTAACTAACTTAAAAAAAAAAAAAAAACAATTGTTATGATACCTTGACAAGATGTTAACCACATATAAAAAATATCTAATTACTAGGTGATACCTTGACAATATCTTCATAGCCGTATTTACATCTTTATAGCCAAGCTCACATAGAGAACTGTTGATATAATGCAAACCCCACCAACTTTGTTGCACCAAATAGTAAGTCAAACGTCATGCACTCTTTTTGTGTATGAATTACGTGAAGAATTTGAGATGCATTGTTCTAATTAAGCATTAATTCCATTAGGTACCCAAATTTGAAAGCTGATTGATTTAATTAATTCTATTGTTCTAATTAAGCATTAATTCCATTAGGTACCCAAATTTGAAAGTTGATTGATTTAATTAATTCTATGAATGTCATGTATATTATGTTACTCTACTTGTAGTTAATTAGTTTTGTGAACATTATTATTTAAAAATCAGTAATTCTTTACAATCCAAGTCATTTTTTTTGTATCCATATGTCCGTTTGTGTAAATTAAAATGTATATTAAAAATTCCGAATTGGAAACTTTATCTTATTTATTAAACATTATACAATATTAATATAATAATCGGATTTCATAA
Source organism: Odontarrhena argentea (assembly GCA_900406245.1). Taxonomy (NCBI): domain Eukaryota; kingdom Viridiplantae; phylum Streptophyta; class Magnoliopsida; order Brassicales; family Brassicaceae; genus Odontarrhena; species Odontarrhena argentea. Next base: position 1,609 of record OVAF01000355.1, on the reverse strand, counting down.
TCAAAATCAAGAACCATGGAAGTTTAATTCGAATTTTTGGTCATGGAGTGGCCAATGCATATCGAACTCAGGTGGCGGAGGTCCAAACTGAGACTTCTTTACCACCTAAACCAACGCGAATTAGTTTATAATATAAAGAATTAAGATATAAAATTATTATTTAGATTATATTCAGTCAGATAGAAATAAAAAATTGGAAATTGAATCATATAGAACCAAATATTCAGAACTAAAAAGATTAAAAAATCAAAACTTAAAAGTCCAATTTGGGTTAGTGCCGTCGGCCCATCACTATGTGACAGAACAAAAATTGACCAACAAGGACGAAGTAATAAAAGAGCGAAACCCTAATTTTTTCGAAGACAGATGATGATGAGATCCGTCTCTGCGCAGGTGACTCGTGGGGTTCAATTTCAATCAACTGTTTGTCGCCGCAATTGCCATTCAGGCCGCCCTGAAAAATCTGGTAATTAAAGTTTTATTTATTCGATCCACATCAAATTAGGGTTAGGAATATTTGTTTTTCTTTCTCATGAGTCATGATCTGTTATTTGCATCCTTAGGTCCGGGTACTAGACAATTTTATTTTTGGGTAGTTTCTTTGGCAATTCTCAACAGTATTATGAAGCGCATAACACAAAAGGAATACCCGTGTGGCTGTGTGTGTGGAAAGTGTAAGTGTAGATACGTTTCATCTTGATCGATCTGCCGTGTGAGAAGATGCATGGGGGTCTGAATGTCTGATCTGAGTGAGAATGACAGCAACTTTAAGTTTCTATCTTGAGTTTTTTTTTTCTTCGAAGCTTGTTTGGCTTGAGGTAACACTTGTTCACTTCATTATATATATATTTGATACAATTATGATTGTTTTGATCATGTTTAGTTTATGACGAGTTCAAAACATAACTGCATGGGTGAAAAATTAATGTTATAAATTCATCATCACTCTTCCAATTATACAAGAAACCTTAATTAAGCAAGCATCATCTTTCAGACATGAGAATCTCTTTTAATCCACGTACGTACGAGATCAAGTGCAGGGCATGGCACATGTTCCTTTATATAGGGTAAAGGTCTGCTTCTCTAAACCCACAAAGGCCACCATGCATCATCAAACAGAAATGCTGTCACAAATTAATTAAGGATAAACTCAACAAGATTTGCTACTATATTTCATAATCTCTACTGTACGTAGATGTGATGAATACCTACGCCTCAATGGTGATCTCTACTTAATTGGCTACGTCGATCATCCAAAGCTTCAAATTACTTGTCGTAACGATTGCCAGTTTTACAAATCGACATCGTGCATGCTTTGTTTCTCCCACTACAAGAAAACACGGAGGATCCGACGGACGTAGTTGTCGGAAATCCGTCGGAAACGGATGTTTCCGACGAATTATCGACAACATTCTTCCGTCGGATCCAAGTCGTCGGAAATTTTAGTCCGTCGGAAATCCGTCGGAAAAATCCGACGGATTTCCGACGGACTAAAATTTCCGACGGATTTCCGACGGAAATTTTTTCCGACGGATGTCCGACGGAAAAGTTTATCCGTCGGAAAAGTTAATCCGTCGGAAATCCGTCGGAAAAGTTTATCCGACGGATT